>JAANSM010001041.1:0-21206 GCA_036850725.1 Orchesella villosa | reverse complement strand
GGTATTGTGTAACGAAACAAGACAAAAAAGAGTTAACAGGACGAATAAAATGTTGGAACAAAGGTGTAGGTAAGTTGACTTGCTGCTGAGTGCGTAAAAATCAGCCAATAAAAAGTTGAGATTTCAAAAAACATTTTGTCATATCTATTTTAACATTGAATTGCACTATTTTCTATCATTATTAATGCCTTTTATGTTTATTCCTGTAATACATATCTACATCGGTGCAGTTACAGGGTCTAAAGTTCAGGATGGAAGAATATTTACTTATCCGGAAAAATTCACAGTTTCGAGTATTCGGGACGTACGCAAAAAGGCAAACCATGGTACATTTATTCTGTACAGTCACTGGTCATGCTCATGTCATCACAATACGCAATAAACGCTTGTAAAACAAAGAACAAAACTGCAAATACTTATTGCATGAGTAATTTTCATTTTTCCAAGTTGCAATCTAATTATGAATGATGTCGATGGGACAGTATGAGTCTGTTCGATCTTTTATGTACCGTATTTGTATGTTCTACTACAATCTTAAATTGCTTGATATACTAAACAATTGCTTTCACGATGATTTACACACTTATAAAAAATGAACATTAGCTAGAAATTATGCTCAACTTCGTCTACAATTATTCATATTGGCATTTAAATATTCTTTCAATGTTTTCTAATATATTGTTCTATTGCATTTCGAGTTGCTTTTTGAAAGAATTTCTAGCAAAATTTTGAATATTATTTTATATCTGCAATGTACAAGCTAGCTACTTGCTGGTAGGTGGACAGAGGCAAGTAAATTCTAGTTTACTTTTCACTATTCTAATTTGATTCTAATGCACTATATAAACCTTTGCAATGCCCATTTCATGAAATGCTGTTTAATCAGTTTAGTGTTCTTACACTGGCTCAAGCTATACGTACAGCATTTTAAAACAAGACTCAAGACACCATCTCATAAGCTAATAAATCCCATTAACATAATGCCAATCATGCACCCCAAACCATTAGTACCTTGCGTGCAAATACCATTTCCTTTTTTGTGACAACCAGGCCAAACCACAAAGTCATGCGTTTTACACTTCCTCTCTTAGAAATTGATCTCTTGCCTTATTTCTGCCCGAAGTTAAGAATATGCACTGCTTACACGAGGTTAACCACTAAACATCAAAGATTCAACAGACTAGAATGACAAAATTGAGGGTAGTGAAAGCATGAGTATTATCAAATTATTAATTACTTTTACGTTACAACAAAATTAGTACCCATATCATGTAATAAACTACACTACAATTTTGATTTTGACAAATAACATCCGCATTTTGTTTGCATACTTTCCACCAAAAAGCAGTAAATTCGTTAAGGCAAATTGTGAGGGTAAGGCAAGCGTCTGGAACTCAGCAACTGCTCAGAAGATTTAAAGCTAGAAAGCATCCTCACGTAGTCGTAATTGGACACGTTTCTGGCTTGTTTATGTGCAATTTTTCCTGTAAGAAGTACTTCAAATATTTGAATACATGCTAACAAACACATATTTTTCTCCCCCCTTTGCCGTTTACACTACTGAAACTCTAATGCAGTACCTTCTTTCATGTAACTACTTCCCATTTTTACAGCCACAAACAGAGAACAAAGCACTACGGGACCCAGTATTGCTCCTTGAAATCCAAAATAGAAAATACCTCCAGCTACTGCAAGTGCTGTCAAGTAGGGATGACCTCCGCTATGTATTTCACTATAAATTTGTGCATCAACACAGCTCATGGGCAACATCTGAGCTACAAGCATGAATAAGGCTTTAGTCCACTGCCCCTGAATTAGCCAAAGTTCCAAGACAGCAGGAAATGCGGCCCAGTAAGGCATAAGCAATGGAACAGCAGCAAATACGGCAGCAAAAAACGAAGGGACAAACACAATATTGACTTGAAACAAGGTATGTACAAGCCATGTCCACATTCCATAAAAAGCTGACATTTTTAAGGTGGCTGAAAATACACCACTAACTGACTCTTCGATTGCTGCAACAAAACTCATGCTATGTTTCCCATCACCCGGAAACCAATTGTTGAAAAGTTCAACTGGCTTATAAACAGAGGTTGATGCACTAAGCAGATAAAATAAGGCGGTAAAAAATACAACCAAATTGATAATTAGATTTAAAATCGCAGTCCCTCCACCAAAGAGAACGGAAAGAACCGCAGTAACTGCTGAAACGGCCAAGGATACGTTTCCAATTACTACAGTCCAAAGAGATTCCAAAACGGCCCTCATTCCTCCTATGTTGGACTTCATGTAGCTAACCAGCATAGATGTGTCAAACCAATCAGTAACCCCTTGACTTGTCTTGACAATATCGTTCCATTCAATACCTCTGGCTTCCTCATCAAGCTACATAAACATAGAATATAAACATATACTAACAACTAAAATCTGAAGACACTCACAGTTAGTTGACTTTACTCTTACGTTATCCAAACTGCCCCATGTTCGATTCCAGCTAAGATAGATCCTGTAATTGAGTGTAAGTAAATTAATATTACAAACATGTATTCCCAAGAAGCGGCAGAAACGGACACTTCAACACTTTACATATGTAAGATAACGTAACATCCGACATACCTGTCCCAGAGTTCAATGACTTGTTTCTCCATTTCTTCCGCCCTTTCCGGATCTTTTTCTGAAACAGAATCCCTAATCATAGTCTTGATGTAGTCTCGTCCATAATGATATGCATTTCCAATGAGAGAATCAGTGAGGGATTCCCAACCTTCCGGTAACATCTTGCTAATTTCTGGGTATTTAGACACAGTAGAGTTTATAACGTTTGCTCCAACACGAACCAAATGGTCTCCTTCAGCATAAAACTGGGTGGCAGCAAATATTAGTATAATGACTGAGACAACTACAACAGTCACCAATATAATTATTGTTGCCACCATGTCCAAGTAGGACTCAAACACGGAGATAAATTTTCGGTCTGCTTCATAGATGACACGAAACAGTACGCGGATGGGACCTGGAAATAAGTCACCTGTTGTTGCAAAGCACAACCATTCATTGTTAGTTTTCTTGTTTAATGAGTATGAATAAAGATTATCGTTTGCTGACTTTTATAATGGGAAACTTACGACTCGGGCCATTCTTATCGGAATAAAAGTCAATAAAGGGTTCCGTAACAGTTTTCTTAAAATATTCGGAAATTCCAAACGACAGGCCTAGTCTTTTTAATCCAAAGTAGATGACTGGTATTGGCAAAAGGTGAACCAGCCAAAGGCGATTCCAAACTTGCACAACAAGACAGGCACACAGAACCCCGTACATAAACTTGTTACTATCTAATAGTCCATCAACTTCGTCTTCCGAGGTTGTAGAACCAACCGGTGATAGTAAGGTTTCATCGGAATCGCGTCCGAGTATTTCTGAACGTGTATTGCCATCACGCTCTTTAGTTGATTCATCTTCTTTTGGTTGAGAGATGTTAGTTGGTTCGTTTTTGATTGTAGCAGGGGATGTGACTTGACGACCACTAAGTAATACATTTTCTGATTGCTTTGGAGTTGAAAATTCATTGATTATTGGACTTGGAGTCGCAAGTGTGTTTTGACGGTCTTTAAACTGAATACTGCTTTTTCTAGAGACTCCTCTGGAACTTTGTTTACTTTTTCCAAGAATTGAGAGAGCAACATACTTCGCTATTACTGGTGGTACAGTGTCGCGTAGTGCAGATCGCTTCTTCAGATATATTACAATTCCCGTGCCAATTGAAAGCAAGAAGATAAATAGCAACGGGTAGGGCAAAAGTCGGCAAGTATAAACGAACCATACAGTCCAAGTTGTCATTGATATCACACGGACCATTAAACGATCATGGTTTGAGTCTTCATTAGAAACAACGTGTGGAGGCTGAGGTATTTGATCAGGTTGATCTGTAGATTTTTTTGGTTCAGGAGCTGGTCCTTCAGGCTGCGGTAGAAAATTCCTACAAGCCGCATTTATGCATTAGTTATTTGATTAGATTAGATTCATATTATTAAACATAGTTGTTGGATAAGTGTAAAGACACGCATGCATGGATATGAATACCTGCCAAAAACGAAATGTAGAACTGATCCTAGGTACAACATGGAAATAGCCAAAACAAACTTTCCATTGATCCATGACGCAGTCCACAACAATGATTGCACCATGAATATAATTAGCCAGAGCAGAAAATTTCCTAGCCGTTCAGGAGGGTTGTAGTAAATCATATAGGTGAAGAAGAACCCGCCTGCTCCACCAGCAATCCACTTCCACCAGTAAAAAACTTTAGATCCGATACTTTCGGACACTGAATCAACGGTTCTGAACGGGATAAAAGCTAGCTGCAGAGACAACGGGGTTGGAGATTCTTTTACAATACATAGCCATTCTCTTGCAAATCTCACCAATCTATCTTTGACAGGATGAATTACCTGCAAAATTAAACAACTCAGTGTCAACCATTCAATCAATAAGAATGAAGAATAGAAGGTAAAGCAGATCACAGGAAGTCAAAAGTCCCATTATTACGAATTTACTTTATAATCCAAGTAAAAAGTTACAAGACTCGTCTTATCTTACCGATCCCACCAAAAGCGCCCACATTAAAGGCTTGCAAAATGGTTCCAAAATACAGTACGCAGCCCAAAGTGCGGTTATACACACCGCTGCAAGTAGTAATGCCACCACGTTGTATAAAGCGTACTTAAAAGCTTTGTCATGACCCGATGGCAACATTGACATGATATTTTCCACCAACGGCGTTCTCAAGTCCGATAAGGACAATGTCGCTCGTCTACGAGCACCTATGCTGCCCAAGCCCAGCGCATGATCAGGTTCCATGGATGATGGCCCCAGCGGGTTTTCCATTTTTGTCAGTTTTCTAATTCCCATTCAACAAATCGCTTAAACTGCAAAAAAATCAAATTTCTTACTACACTAACGAACTGATACTACTAACCAACAACAAACGAATAACCATAAATGATAAACGATATAATGTTGAATGTATTTTTAACTTGTAACACACATACTTAAAAACAGTTGACAGTCAACAGTTTTGTTGCACATGAAAAGCTATCCCTTCCATCCTAAAATTCTCAGGTTCTTGGCACTTGTCACTTGTAGGCAAGTATCATCTAAATCTAAAAGCATACATAATCCAATCAGCATCTTACATAACAATAATCATAATGGAATCATCGATCATCGTAGACTTGAAGTTCTATTATCAAACAACAAAATCTGCACAACCCAACTTACCAAAACCCTAAAATGATATCAACAATCACAAGTGGATTTCAGATTTCGGAACAGAGTTCCGCATCCAATTGACAATGCACGCACACATATATTGACATTTGCAAAATCGGAAACTGGAGCAAGATATCTAGGTGTATCTTCTATCTATTCTACTCTACTTTCAGGGAGCAGTGAGCAGATACAACAAAATCAGCTGAACAGTTTTAGTAAATAAATACACAAGTCCCAAATACCAAATACACCTTCCTCAATATGCCGAGAGGCCGAGATACATGCGTTTACTGTACTACTCTCATTTCCGGAGATTTGTGCTTTTGTGCTGTGCTCCTTTATCCCAGTTTTTGTATGAACTGAAATGTGCTCATTCGTCATTCGTACTTTGCCGTACCTACACTTCGGAGCCGGGCTACATCATTGCCGCAAATAGACACAAGGTCAACTACATTTTGTACATATGAAAAAGGTAAGTCACACAATAACACAAGCGTCAACATGATCCATGCAAATGTAACCTCGTTTCTATCCAGTAGGACACAGGATATACCTAAAACGAACGAAAGAGCGAACAGCGAACGAGCCATGAACCAAAACCAAGTCATGAAAATGAAAGGAAAAGAGAGTCGAGTCGGCGGATGGTAATGGTGAATGGTAAGGTAACAAAAAATGTACATAACTTTACACTTATGACTTATGCATAGATGGCAAATGTATTTACAAAAACTAAACAACAAAATTCTCCTTCTCTTCGTTCAGCATCTCATTCACTATTCACTATGTATCTTTTGAGGGGATTGTACATAGTATATTGTATGAGAAGGAACCAAAACCAAGATTGAAGATATATACTTCTTGCTGCTTATGATTCAGAGTAGTGAGAGAGCTTTCTCAAAAGTAGACAACTGACAAAATTATCGGTAAAGGCAGGCCCAACAGGATTGAAGATCTTCTGTTCTGACTTCTGCCTGAGTTTTTATACGGCACTTCTGTGTTCTGGTTGTTGTGATATATGCGTAAAAGTTGAAGTAAGTGGAACTTTAGTTTGGACTTAATTTTTTTTTGTCGATTTTCGATACTGCTATTGCTATTATTCCCAACCTATATTGTCAATCGTTAGCTATTGATTTATTTTGGAAACTCGGCACTCCTATTTTGTATTTGACTTTTGTGTACTCAACAGGTAAATAATATATGAAGTTATTACGTTTTGGTACCGATCACCGATCGGATTGTAACCTTCAATAAATGTTCTACGATTTTCTGCGCTGTAGTGTATAATACATTCAACATTATGTAGCTTGCAATGTTGAATGTTCCTTTTCCTTATCGTAACGTATGGATTTAAAATTCTATTTCAGGTTTTAAATTAACATCAAATCAAGGCTGAAGATAAAAATTTGCGAGTAGCAATGGCTGTTAATTCGTATAACCCCAGATTGGGGTTTGGCTCTACCTCTTCTGAAAATGATGTTGAGGATATATTTCATAAGTTTGGAGGGGTTGGACAGAATCCAATCGCCATGAAGAATCGATCCATCAGTGAACCAGTTTACAATGGCCGAGGTTAGATAGCAGTAATCACAATTGTCGATTGTAGTTTAGTGGTATTTAAATGCACTTTAACAGCAATAATCGAAATTTTCAGTTAATTGAAATTTTTAATTTGTAGATTTAAAAAAGGAGGCAAGTGGCAGAATTCCTGCTTTGAGTGACTCGTCCAACGTTCTCAAGAGATCCGGTCTTCCATCTCATTCCAAGATATTAATTGGACAGAAGGCAGGGTGCTCAACGATTTGTGAAGAGTTGAGTCAGTCTGCATTGGTAGAAATCATTGATGGTTACTCAAAGTCTGATATGGAAGCAACATTTCCTGAACCAGAAAGCATGAGAGAGTGGACTCGACAGAGTCCGGGATTCATGTTGGAAAAGGAAGAAGAAACGCGTCGTCAAGATCCAGAGGAGGTTGACGAAATGGAAAATGACCCGATGCTAATGCGGGACGTGGTGTTTGAATCTGAAGATTTTCATCAAATTGCAGCTGAGGTGGCAGAGGTGGATAACGTTGAGGAAGATGATGATGACAACTATCCAGAAATCGAGCATTATCCTTCTGGTTATGGAAGCTTCATCTATGGTATACGCTTTAATTTATTCCCATTTTTTGCCGTTACTGTATTTGTCATGTATTGAATGCAAGTTATCAAAATGACGATTTACAGATGATAGTCCAATGTCAATCTTCACTACCGAGACAGGGCGCTTTGTCACTCGATCCTGTGATGAATCCTTTCCTGAGCTTCCCGACGATATCTTGAACACGGATTCGTCATATTTCACAGGTAATCTCTTATACACTAATTGAGAACAAATCAGGGTAAACGCAAAACGTAGCGGGTATCATATTCATTGCGTATTGTTTTTAGATTATGAATATGATATGACACCAGCCGAAATTTCGGAGGAAACCTCCATTCCAGCAGCCCCTCATCAAATGAAAGTAGTCTTCGGGGAAGATTGGTAAAGGCCGGTTGAAACTAGCAGGGTTATTGATGCCAAGATGAAGACTGAAAACTCGAAAAGCTGATGTTCTTAGATGAAATTTTACTAATTACGAAATATACTCGTCATCATGACTGTTTTATTTTTATTGTCTTCTTGATATCAGTTCCTGTTGTACATTTACAATATTAGATTCAACATCAATATTTGTTTCCATATCCTAAAAGTTAGGAAAAGGATGGTGTTTTCCAGTTGAGCTGGTCGTTTACACGCATTTATTTATTTTATCCGAAAGTATAAAGTGACAGTTGTGCTTCAACGGCAGTGTGTTTGTTTAGTCTTTTACCAATATGCGTGCAACGTATACAATACATTCAATTACATTCTCTCATTTAATTATCAGTTTTACGGTAGTCGACGTACCTGAAAACTTATTAAGTGTATCGGATCTGATTTTAATTAATATTGTTTCTGTATATTTTGTAACAATTTTCTATACACAGCTACCTAGGAATACAACTATCAAATATGATTTGCTTCTCCGAGTTAGCAGTCTAAATACGTTACTAATGGTCTCATTTTCAGAATATTGGATTGTGTAGAGGAATGAATGGTTTAACCATTCGCAAAAAGTGTATTGTCATTCATATACAGTGACATTACATTCACCATTGCAGTTAGTTATATTGCGTATGAACATGATATAATATGTAAACCTCATCCACAAATGAATGCATGTTGATTTGTGTGCATGTCGCGTTCAAGAATTGAAAGTTTAGTTCAAATGAAAACATATAACACATAACCATGTACAAGTGTGGTACTCGGCACTTCCGTAATGTTAAATAATTGAGAAGTTAGTTTCCTCAGAACTTTGTGATTAATTGAGTGAAAGTGACGATGAATCTGTGCCCTTATATACTACATTAGCTCTGTAATACGTTTGTGATGAATATCAGTGAAATCAACAAAACCCTAGGTAGTTAAATATTGAGAAAAATAAATACAAGGAATTGTGAAGTGAGCATTTTAATTTTAACTTGATATGAAGCTTAAGAATAAATAAATGTGTACTTATTCAATTGCAAAACACAATGTGAAAAACGTAATTTTATGCCTTCCTTCTCGATGCACTCGCTCTAGTCACTATTACGCTATTACTGACCTGACCTCTTGCTCTCTTCATGCATGTCCACATGGAATGTCGGAATGGCCATTCCTTCGCATGTTCATGTCATAGTAACTTTTTACCGTTCATTACTCGATCGCACCGTTAACCGTAATATGCCTTCAAATACATTGAAATGGACTTCATTCCTAACATTCACATCATGTCATGTCCTAGAAGGAGTAAATCAAGCAGTTTTTACTTCTGATTGGTATTTGCATAAACCATAATTAGTGTTTGGTCGACATTAAATTGTTCTACTTGACCTGTGTAAGAAAAATGGATAAAGATGAAGAAATATTGCTTCTCCAATCTGTTGGACTCACCCAAAAACTTCTGAGTGAACACATAACGAAACCTGCGCTGGCAGATAAGTACCTCATCAAGCCCCCTTTTCGTTTTCTTCACGAGATAGTCACTAGTGTAAGATAGAGCCATTATAAATACAGCAATATACTAGCATATCAGCACTTTTCGTTCTTCGTATTCATTTTGCATGGATGATGATAATGCCAGCTATAGTACAATAGTTTTTGCTTTCCTTAACCATTCAGGTTATCGAAACAACCGGGTTTATGAAAGATATATTTCCACAAAGCCACCTGAAATATGAAAAAATCAGTAACGTAGATGACAAACGAGCATTTTTGAAGACAACGATTGATGCTATTGGTTTGTTTTAATGCAAAATTCTGTTTTACATTCATTCTTTGCTTTGTGGTGGTAAAGTAAATTAATATACTTTGGTTCCGCTTATAATTCAGAGTCTGAAACAAATCAGAAGTGCGAGGCTCGGCCATCCAAAATACTCTCCGGAAAGGAGCCTGAAAAGACAAATGACCTGCTTCAATTGCTTGCAAAAGCAATTACCAGTTTCAAGTCCAAAGACAATTCTAAACTGTCAGGTTCAAAAGGAACTGGTAGTAAACCCAAATCGTCTCAGAAAGCAGTTGACAACAAAAGTGGAAGCAGAACAAAATCTGAAGTCCATCAAGATGTCAAAAGGGCTAGAAGCCGACCTCCGGTAAAGAAACTAAGTAGCCACAAATCAACTTCACAGGAAAACCTTAGACGCGAAAAAGTGCTGGAGAAAATCCGACCCGATGTTTCCTCTCAATCAAAGAACAAACTAGATTCAAAGAAAAGTATACCACGCAATAAAGGAAATGTAGATGACGCATCAAATAGAAAATCAGTTACACAACTAAGCACGCCATCTAATAAGTCTGATGAGTCACTTAAAAGTAAAGTTAGTCTTACCTCGACCATTTCTCCTAAACAAGTCAGCGCGTCCAAATCTATTTCCAAGCAATCATTAGTGAAGTAAGCAAAGGCTTTTATAATGTACAATTACCAGCTCTAAAACTATTTTGAGACCTGTTGTAAATAAATAGTGATAATAAAATTCGAAATCAATGAATCAGAAAATCCAGCTCTTCCAAATTGCTCCCAGTGGACCCCAGGAAGAACATAAAACAAGTGGAGAAAGTTACCTCACAAGAAGTTACTGCTGGAAGCAGCAAAGATAAAGCTAAAGACGTTAAAAGCTCTGAATCCGTTTCTGATCTAGAATCGACCAATATCACCGGAAGTGTATCAGGAAAAGTGAACCAGAGTGTATGCAACTCTGTTGAACCGAGAAATAATGTATCAAGCCCCACTGTTAAGTCCAACACGGGGATGCCACCAGAAACGTTGGATGAAGTCCCAGCTCAAAGACCTGTTACGAGGAAGAAACAGCTTCAAAACTACAATGAAAATAATGAGTCCAATTTAAACCAAAACGCTGATGACACTGCTGAAAATGTCGATGTCTTGATACCAGCTACAGCGGCGTCAGAAGAACAAGAACAGGTATAAGCATCATGGGGCAATGTGAGAATTTGAATAATTTCTCAAGAACCTTCATCTTCAGCAGTTGATATTATTTTAATCGTGAAATAGATTCCTCAAAGTCCATTAACGCCTGATGAATCAACTGTTCCTGCAACAACTACTACTGAACAGGAAGACAAAAATAAGAGTGGTAGCAGCAGCAGCAGTTCCTGTTCTTCTTCAGACGAGGCTGTCACAGAACACATGAACCAAAAAATCTCAGAATGGAAGGGCGATTCTGAAGAAGTAGCTACTGTGGAATCAGTGGAGGACATGGGCTTAAAAACAGGCTGGATCCCCCAATCCAACAGCAATCATCAATTTAAAACCAACTCAAGTAGTTTTGAGAACTTAGATAAAGTTTTTAAAAGTAGGGAAAGCGTTAGCCACCACTGTCAAGATGATGATGAAATATCCATGTCCAGGAGAAAGGTCAAAGTATCAACACCATCAGAAACAGCAATGAAAAGACCAATCACAGTAATGCTAGACAATCAAGATGATGACGAGGACGATGAAACTTTTCTCGTTCAGGAGAAAATGGAGTCGGAAACAGATTTGACTTTAGATAGATTACAAGTCAGTATAACTCTTATGAAACGATAAGTCATAAGTTGTTGGCAATATTCGAAATGAATTATTATTACCTATTTTCCTTCAATAATTACCTCCAGAGTGTCCTTATAAATACAGCCGCTGATATAGCTCACATACCACAAGAACATCGGGGCTTGTTGGTTAATCAAATTATGGAAACGCAAAGAGAGCTGGAGCAACTTTCCTCACAAAAGTCAATGTTTGCCACTCTCGTATGATGAACATGAGATTTACTCATAGACATTGAATAAATATTGGCTTTGCTGAAGATGGATTTTTGGAATGAGCGTATATATATATAAACTTTCATCCACATCGTGAACTTTTATTAAATCAGTTCATTGTTTGCAGCAAAATGAAATGGCAGAAAGAGATAAGGAAGCATTGAGGGAGGTATACTTGAAACAGATTGAAGATTTAAAAGGAGCAATACAGAAAATGGCAAAGTGTGCGAATCCTTTAGCCAACATTATTCAGCGCTCCCAGGATGATGCCTGTTTAATGGAAATTGAGTTCCGGAAGCTGAGACAAGAGAATGAAAGACTGCAGCGGAAAATTGATGAAGCCAGGCTGTAAGCTTTTTCTATATGTATTCATCATTGAATAAACAAATATTTGGTTTGGGAAAATGTGCAGGAATTGGAGTACCATACTGTTTTTTTGTTGAACATGCAGGGACACGACTAGAGTTTTATTTCCCATGACAGAAGAACTGGCCCATCTAGACAGCCGGATTGAAAAAATGGAAGGAGCAATTGTACTCGCAAAACAGAGGCTGCAGATAATGGATGAAGAGTACCAATCTGATTACATTTGCCCTATTTCCATGTACCCAACGCAGGATGAAGTTCAGGACGAGGGTAAGAATCCCATTTGGGAGTTTAAAGGAGGGAATAGTAGCGAGGATGATGGTGATCGGCCAATGAGGAAACCAAAATCTATGTTGGATGTTTTTCGAAGAGCTGTTTCAATGCATGAGAATGAAGCGTGTAACAGTAATATTGTGTCTGCTATTCCATCAACAATGAGTCAGCATTTGCAATCACAAATACCGTTGATGGATAAGCGATATGAAGGTACAGGAAGAGGAAGTAAAGATGAAGGGAATTTTGCAAAGGTTGCGCCAATGCCCCTTGGTCCTAGCCAAGGGGGTCGGTACTCAGGAAGTAATTTTTCAGGACAAGGAGCAGGAGCTCAAGCTCAGTTTCACTCTTCTTTAGGCGCTGGATTAAGAGGATATGGAGATCTGAAGGAACGACCTTTAGAGAAGGAGATCAAACCCCCATGGTGGGATTAATTATTATGCAATAAATACTTATTTTATTTCACAATCTAGAATTTTACAAGTGTTTGACAAATGTACTGTATATTTATTTTAATTATTTATTGGTAGTAAATTTTTTTGCAATCTAAAATCTACAAAAGTCTCATTAACAAAACTGGAACTTATTATACAAATGAAGCATTTCCATGAAAAACACCATCACGCACAAACTACATAGTCCCACGTGCAAGATCCATATTGTGCTCAACGTTTCCGCTTTCACTCCTTCACCTAAAGGTAAAACTTTTTCATCAAAGTCCAAACCTTTCTTAAATTTTGTCATGTCAGAAACCATTATTGATGCTAAGTTGACAAAATCCCAACTTTTATTCGAATGCACCACATTATCGTTAATCAATTTAAAACTCTTTGCAGTGCTTACAAATGCAAACGTTTGTTTTAAATGACTCATTATTCCAGATTGCTTCAGTCGTCCAAATATTATATTTGCTATTTTACTAGTTAATTCATACCCACCTTTGAATCCAAGAATAGCAGTGAAAAGAGGGGAATCATTGCTCCAAAACAGTTTTCGGTTACCGAAACTAACAGCCGCATACACATCAGAAAATCCATAAGTTGTTGTACCAATGTTTGGAGGATAGCCGTAGAGATAAGCGAATTTATCTAAACCCATTAGTTTAGTCGTATTAGATCTAACATTGAAAAAGGAGTGACCAAAGGTTGGATCGAAATACAGACCAGTAACATTAATCTTCTTTAAGTTGACAAATGAGTTAGCACGCGACTGGGTATAGGAATCATTCCAAAGAATGTTTCCATCGAGGTCAACATTAAATAAAGATAAAAATGCTATTCTACCCCACAACAATTGATTCATGTTATTCTTCAACATACGATTCGGATTTTTATCAATATATTGAATTGCTCGATGTACAAAACTTCTCATTCCCCAGTATTCACCAACAACATGGAAATGCTTGAGGGATAAAACTTCTTGGAAAGAAGAGGGGAGTGCTGGATTTGTCTCTGCAGTTAAAAATGAGTATACACTAGAGGTATACGAGTTTCGAACCAAATATGTCGTAAAAAACCATAAAATTATGACATGAAAGTTGTTCACAGTCTTCCTACTAGATCCATCGTCTCCTTGCTCCAATAAAATTGATATCGTAAAAAATATTGCGTATCTGGTCTTCGAAAAATACAAATGGAAACCTACAAAATAAACTGATACTGCAACTAAAATCCATAGTCTCAAAGAAAAGGGACGTAGGAGTGCATTTCCATCAAATGGATTTCCTTTCTTTGCATTTAACATTATGACGTAACGGTATCCATCAAATTCGCAGCTATTCTGGATAATGTAGTTCTTCTCTGCACCAAAATCTGCGTTTGGATTCCTAGATGTAGCTTGTGTTGCATCAAAACGAACATTCACTAATTTATGAGATGCTCCAAACATTGACAAATTATTGTAGCGAAGAAAAGCCGCTTCGTAACAAAAATTTAGCCAAAGTAACGGGAATGTCGTTAGTTTTTTTCGTAGAGGAAACGGCTTCAATATTTTGTTGCAGTCACTTTCAGTAAACATGCTTCTTGAAGTTACAGACCCATGATTTAAAACTGTTTCCTTCCAAACTTGGTGCAGCCGTTCCAATGAAAGGTTTTCGGTATTCTCAATTGTGGTTCTGCGATGAATATTGTGAATGTATGCACCAACTACATCAGCGGGTCCGAAGGACATTTGTACACCATTTGCAACGGTAATACCTTTTTCAGAAGGGTTAAAAAGCATTATTAACGTGGGTGTAAATACGCCGGCTAGCCATGAGATTAGTGACTTTGACTGAGCCTTTATTTCTGGAGTTTCAATCACTAAAATGTAGTCTGGAGGACAACAACGACTTTTGCTTTGATGTCCAAGCAGGTAGAAATATTGGAAAACCTCTTTTAAGGGATTCGTGAATATGGGCACGTGAAATAGACAGCTTTTCAAATGTTTTGAGGATTGTAGTAGGTCCATGTAGTCACTTTGATCTGTAGGATGTGTTCCCCAATTGTTAAATGGAGAAATGGTTAAGTTTGCTTCTTTCTGGAGATCCGACAACCACAAACTTGTATTGCTACTCTTCGCCGGAGGCTCTGGAAAGTAATTTTTGTGTGTAACTACAATTCTGAATTGATATTTAGACACGAATTTAAATATGAAGGAATGAATTTGACTCCTGTTAACTGCAACAAGACTATTGTTGCTGAAGCTGAAATGAATCAAACAATTGGAAAATAACGGCATTAACGATTGCAAGCTCTCCAAATTGTTCCGGAATTTTTCCTGAATTTCTGGATCACCTCGAATTACAATCTTTTTGAGATGAAAAATTAAAAAAATTATATAAAATCCCTTGCGAACAAGAGACTTCATGATGCACGCCTGTTTTTTAACATTACAATGAAGTAATGTTCTAGACAGACATACACTCGAACAATTTTGAACATACATAATAATATATTTATTTATTCAGTAGGCATTTAAAACATTAGGCAATACTTCTCATTTCGATTTTCTCTAATTAACGTTTATACAAGACTTAAAACATAAGTAAGTAATCAATAATCAACACACGATAAACAAAATAATCATAAACGAATTCGGTCACATTATTTTTTCAGTGTACATACATTTAGTTATTAATTAACAAAAAACACGTCTGCATGTGACCAACATGTGACATTATGTAACATCTTTGTTGCAAATTATAGTTATGCAATATTACTTGTGTTTTATCTTTCGCTATTTCTTGAATTTTTGCAAGAAAATGTCAACATACTAAAACCTTACGAAGTACATATGTACACGTATTTGTGTTTGTTATATGTCAGAAGTAAAAGATGAGTGAGTAACTGGGTAAACACTCCTACTCCTGCCTGCTAGGACTTTGTAAGCCTTCATTTTTATTCACGTATTTGTTTAATCCTTTGCTGAATTCTACTCACCTGAGTACAATATAAGCACTATTGACAATTAGGTGTCGGCAAACGACGCCACAATAACTTGTTGAAGTTGTACATTGTACCTCTTAATGAAATAGTTACCTCGCATTAATTTCGTTAACTTAAGTTCAGGTTCGTCATTAACTGCGACTGTATGAATATGGGGTAACATGATACAACTGATATTTTATACCTTTAGCTTTAGTACATATTTTAACGCTGCAGAAAGTTGAATCATTTCAGTGAAAAATACAAATATATTTACGCCACAAGCCAAAGAAAATAACATCCACACGATAGTCAACTCACTGTTGGTCACTCCAGTAAGTAAAACTTTTACTTTGGTTCGACTAAAGTATTCTTCCAGACTCATATTTTCAATCAAGTCATAAGCAATTTGCACAAGATTCATACTCGTCTCAACCCCAAACATATTCCATTGTATTTTCTTCCATGATTTTAACAGGAATAATACATTTTCTAATGTTCTCCACTTCATTAAAATCCCAGACTCATCCAGTTTACCAATGATGTCATCGGCAAGTTCTGTAGAAAAATCAGTAATACCTATCCAGCCTCTCAAATTGTTAAACATTGACGGATGAATATTTCCATACACTCTTTTCCCTCCAAATAAAATGGCTGCAAAGACATCCAACCCATCTTCTTTATATGGTACATGAAAAGGATAGTTGTAAATGTAAACGAATCTATTAGCTTGTAAGAATTCACTTCTACAGTTATCTAAACCGTAGTAATTATATTTAGGGTTTTGGCCCACTAAACATAGATGCTCGACGTATAGAGTATTGTTGTGATTTTGCAACAATTTAATTTGGTTAATAGGACCATTGTAGAAGTCTTCCCACCATTCATTTTCTTCAAGTAACTTCACCATATTAATTGCTTGCGAGAATAGCTTCAAAAGTGGAAGGGTCGAGTTGGAAATCACGTAGGTTTCATTCACCTCATCATATTCATAGCTCATTCTTGTAAAGACTTCAGCCACATCGAATTCGCTTCCAAATTTGTGAAATCTTGTATCATTCACACAGTCTTCGAAGTTTCGAGGGATGTGTGGTTCTGCCTCGACCGTAAGATGAGAGTACATGCTGGACGTATATGAAAGTCGAAGAATGAAGGATGCAAATAGCCAAACAGATATGGTAATTGGAATGATGTAAGATTGTTTTTGTAAATGAACATTTCCTTGTTCCAAAAACAGTGATACTGTGTAAAATACAGGATTTTGTAGACCATGAGCATGTTCAGAAGTAGTCTTTATTGTCGCAGAAATGAAAACTGCTGATGCTATTGAAAGTAGCCAAACAACCGTTGAGAATGGGCGTAACAATGCCTTCACATCAACTAAACTTTCCCTTCCGATCCGCTCAACGTCAACAAATACAAAATAGCGGAAACCATGAAATGACGTAGCGTATCTAAAATTGTAGGGATGTTCGTTATAGGAGAAATATGCTTCCTTATGATTTTCCCCAGCGTCTAAGTGCTGATGACGAAATGAAATGATTGACAAATTCGCGTAGAAAAACTCTGTTCGCAAACAATTATCAACGTGATTAGCCGATATGCTTTTAAATTTTGTAATCACTTTATAACTTGGGGACATCACACTGTGACATGAACCGAAATTATTTGGTATTTTATGGATTCCATTGCTTTCATCATATCGATACAATTTCTTTCGAATTTGCTGAACTTGGAGTAATGATGAAATCCGAAAACTTATGATCTCAAGAGGAAACATATACCCCGTATAAGACCTTGGTTTAGTGTTATATTGAAGATTATACCTGGTTCTCAGAATGGCGGATGCAAAATATATTTCCTCTTTTAACAAAAAAAATGTTGGCAAAGGGGAAAATTTCCTAATAATACGAAAGTCAACTATCGAATTCTCCTCTACAGACATATTTCTGTAAGTGGAAAAAATTTTTAATCGTTTGTTGAGGATTATTGCATTTGTCAAAGTCACTACAAGATAGTTTGGAATCTTCATTGTCTTTTTAGAGACTTTTAACAAAAAGTGCTCAAAGTAATTCACAAGCTGTCTCAGATTTGTTTTTATGTCTGCAACCTGGACTTGACAACTTTCCACAAATTTTGAGCCTTTGAATAGTTCCCAGTAACCACGATTATACTTTTTGCCCTTGAAAATCCCACTTTTGTAAAAGTTATCTTTATACCAATTGTTGTGTGTCGCATTTTTCACCAAAAAAGTTTTTGAATCAACTGTTAGCAAAAGAATATTTTGATATTCAATACTAAGTTCAAAAAGCTTGTCGAATGGTTCTGAACGGACGGATGAATTATCTCGACAGTAGTGAATGGTACAAGTTGAAAAGATTAAAAGAAATTTTGCTAAAATGTTTCTTGCTCTTTCACCACTAAAAACTTGAGCTGCCCCTAACGCCTTCATTCTTAGAAGTAGAAGTGAATATCCAACAAGAATTTGTGTTAACCAGAAAATGAAAATATTGGTCAAAATTATCCATAAATATCCAATTATTGTTTGGGTTGTTTATGCAATTATTTTTTTGCTTCTCGAATTTATATAATTTATATAAACACGTAGCAAATGGCTCGTTTATAAAATGACACTTCAACCAGGTAAAGTATGACACTTACTCCTAAGCAAACACTCCACAACACCCAGACAATCGTAAGGGAGTGATTTGCGAAACCATTAGTGTTTGTCAAATTAACCCGATCATTATTTCGTTGACCCATTGCATCATATCCTAACAAATATTTGGATGCTAAACTCACATAATTCCAAGAATTATGCTTATTTAAAATATTTTTACCAATCTTTCTCAAATACTTTGCACTATTCATTAGTCCAAACATATTTGTCCAAAAGCTATACACTCCAGATTCAATTAACCCAGCAAGTATATCATTAGCAATAAAAATAGAAAAATCAAATTCGCATCTCCATCCTTTCAATGAGCTGAACACAGGCGGATGATTATTCATAAATATTTTATGATTTCCAAAGCTAAGTAAAGCTAATATCTCCGGAAATCCGACAGCATTATTAATATTAGGTCTCAAAGGGACTTGATAAATGTACACAAATCTAGTTAACCTCACCCACTTCTCCATGCCGCAAAAAACTGGCTCAAAAGCCCGTCCGATGCTAATAGACGGTCTTTCTCAGAAAAATACATAAAATGCCCTTTGACCATTTCCCTCTTTACAAATGATTTGATCTGATAAAACTGTGAAGTTACGTTGTTGACATCACTGCAATAAATTCCTTTCTGCTTGGCTGACTCATCCAAGAGAAGAGTCACTTCTAGCAACTTCTCAGATAGCTTGCTAAATGACAGCCCATTTGCTGAATACTCTGCTGCTATACGATGCGTAACGTGAAAAGCGTCTTGATACTCTGCAATAATCGGATATTCTTTCCAGTCTATAGCTTCTTGCAGTGTTCCTGGCACTGCTATCTGTGGCTCAGAAGTTAGCGTTGAATACATACTTGAGGTGTATCCAAGTCGTAGCACATATGCACAAAATAGCCAAAATAAAATTAGTCCTACTACTTTTCCATTCCTGAGCTCTCTGTCTACAACGCTTTTCTCCAAAAGTAGGGAAATCACAACAAATGTCGGGTTTTGGATTCCAGAAATTGACAAAATTAATGTTACAAGCATCACTGAAATGAGTAGGAAGATCCAAGTAAAAAATGAAAATGGTTGAGTGAGCAATTCCAAGCTGAGGAATCCCTCAGTTTTGTGTAGGTGGTCAACGAATATTAAATAGCGATACCCTTGAAATTCCATGCCATATGTTAGAATAAAAGGCTCATGCAAGGCGTAGTCAAATTCCATATGAAACTCGTTAACATCAAGAGACACAAATTTGAGGCTTTGAGTAATGTTCTTGTTACGTAAAGTTTTAAAAATGCAGCTCCGTCTACCCAATTCAAAATTCTGGACAGACATAGGCTTCCCCAATGATCGCACTAATAGTTGGTCACATTTGCTGTCAAAATCTTTGTCTAAAGTTCCAGCCTTTAACACGTTGTATTTTGGGATTAGAGCCTTCTGAACTTGCATGAAGGAAGATAAGGAAATACTTGCAGACTGGAGGTTAATCTCATTAGCTAGTGGGATAAGGTACGCTACTAATTTAGTGGCAAGAAACCTGACCTTTTGTATACCAGGTATGAAATGTAGGGAAGAATTCCTTAATATAGTAAACATAATGGTGTTGGAGATAAGTTTGGTGAGTTTGTACTTTTGTCTAATTTTAGGAAACGATGAACCAATCATAAAGCTATTGAAATTAACGTTTTCAAGTAAAATGACATAGTCAGGTCCATGGCCGAGCTTAATGGAAGGAAATGCTAATGAGTTTAAATACGCAGAAATCTGAGCATCAGTTTGAAGTTCTGGTACCTGAACAAGACACGCTGATGAGAACCTGCTAGGTGTAAACAATTCTTGATAACCTCTGCGTACGCGAACCCGTGCAAGTATTCCGCTAGGATAAGTGTTGTTGCTATTCCAATTGAAGAGAGAGTAATTTTTAAAATCGTTGCCCATGGTCCACAGCAAGGGTGGTGAAATTTTGTTGGTTGAATGTGTAGACAGAGGAGACAAATAGTTTGGAATGGTAATTTCTTCTCCTGGATGACGGAAATGATGGTGGAATGTGCAATCTTTAAAAAGTTGCAGAAAGAGTAAAAGATTTTCATTCTGCGCACAAGATTTGAAAAATTGTAGCTGACTTTTGCTAAAAGTGATTTTCAGCAGTATTAGTAGCAATAGCTTTAATTTGGTAGCGTTCATTGTATAGAGTATTGAGTCGAGAGGGGATTATTTTGCTCTCGCACTAGATATAGGCAGGTTCTTCCACGCAACTGATCTATGGAACTTTGCGGCTAAGCATTTGTTTGGGCTGTAGTACTACAATACAAAAAACTGTAAGTTTTGTGAACATTAAGTAAAGCAACTTGGAATACACCATGTGGTCCTCTGTAATATATAACTTTTATTATACTATATTCTAAGTGTAAGTACAAAATCTATCTTTGTTTATCTTATGAAGCAATCATATTGTTGTGTTTGACTATTATAATGCGGATATTTGCCAACTCATTTAGTGTTCTATATTGAAGTGGTTTATAAACATATGCATCAAAATAATTCAAGTTTTTTAATAGTACTTGTAGTTTCAATACGCCCCAATTATTATAGTCTCAGAAATTGGGAAAATGACCTTTTCCAAGCCTGAGAGTTTTAGTTATTTTACAAATGGAAATGAATTTCAACGTTAAAAGTGCGTACGAGATAAGTATTTATTTATGACACATAGCATACAGATAAGAATCCTCATAATTTTTTAGCGATAACACAAAATATTTAATATTCAAATTATACACAGAAAATCATGTCATGCATAAGCTTGTTGTGTATTCCTTGCGATTAAAACTTAAGAAATTATTAGTACAAAATTTATTAATAATCAGTTCGCAGCTCA
>JAANSM010001040.1:0-21209 GCA_036850725.1 Orchesella villosa | reverse complement strand
AACAGCCTTTATAACTCTTCGGACATGACAACTGAAATCTCCTATTTTCATGATGTAAGCTAGCTATTTCTAATTTACATTTTAGCTACTAAATACTTATTCTGTCTTAGGTATAAAAACAACACATGAATACTTCAAGTAGGTATATATATGCATTTAGTGTACGCAAACTGGAAAAATGTGTATGGTGTATGGTAGTAGTGGTGATAGTATTATGTCAAAACTGATCAGGTTCATATGTAAATATCAAGCAATAAATCAACAAATTGGATAGACATTATTCCTGCGAAAAAATTATCTTTTAATTAGTAATATCTGTGTGAGCAATGCATCAAAGTCAAGTTGGGACAAATATTTTTCTGCAGTTTATTAAGGCAGTTGTGTAAGGTTCGAATTGTGAGAGGGTGACAGGAGGCTTTGAAATGCTGTTCCTTTCTGGGTGACCTTTTATAAGGCGACATTTCATCGCTCTCTGTACAAGCATACATGCTTTATTCATTCGTCTTGTATGCTAATTAGGCTAACTACTAACTACCATAGGAAGCACAATATTTCAAAGACTGCAAGTAACTTATAATTTATTGCTTTTAGTCACAACGGCAATTTTGTCAAACTTGTAAAAAGTAATAGAGAGAGAGAGGAGGAATCAGAAGCCAAGCAGCTATTTAGAGCATTTGAATAAATTCTTGTGTGCAAATAAAGGAAAGAGAGAAGTGGTCGTAAGGTAATCGTTGTATGTAAAAGGCATGAGAAGAGTAGTTAACAAGACTGGTGGCTGTAGGTGGATAATTCCTACCAAGATCAATTTTCATGCTCAAACTACTTTTGAAGAGCGAGAGGAACCATTTCATTTAATACGCAAATATATCTGAATTCTAAATGCTGATGATAATGATGAGTGTACAAGTATAATCGTTTGTGAGTGTCTGTGACGAAAAAAAAATACTTTCAATCCAATCTGATCTAAATTTTGAATGCACAAAACCATTACTCAAAACGAAAAAATGTTTCTCATAATAATAATATATATATGTATGTATAAAAACATTATTGCAACTTACTTCCATATCCAATTCAGCAAACCAAACTTATAAAATCTCGAGCAATGAATCAGCTTGCATATCTTTGAAACATAATTACTGTCCTACAGTCCGTAATTATACTAAGCCAAATTATATACTTGTGTTTGTAACCTCTTGTTTCAGCAAATGTTTTTGCAGCGTTCTTTCGTGTTTGGGATGAATGTTTAGAGCTTACAAACAACTTGGCTTGTTTCTATGTTATGGCCATAATGATATCCTGAATTGAAGGCATAGCCAAAGAGGAGCAACTTATTTGTGATGCCCCTTTTGCTGCTGCACTTCTTTTTGCACTTATCTCTGTATTTTACCTTCTTTTGTGGGCTCCATTCTATACCATTATAGTGGACTTTGTGACTCATATTACGCTTTATGAATGTGAGTGTGGCTGGCTCAGATTTTTCTTGGACGGAAGGCAAGCTGGTAGTGAAGTGATGCAAGCAAGACATCTTCTTCCTTGTAGTCTTTATATATATGCAAACTAGATGCTAATCAATGCATTGGATTTGGATTATTCAGTATGGATGGATGGACACTCGCTGTTGATACAGTTTTTTGATACATTTTTATTTCTTTTTGTGGCAGCTGCCTTAAGTGAGCAACTCGCTTCATACTTCAGTTTTCTTGACTACAAACAGGAGTGATGATGACGATGATGATGATGATACAGATCAAGTGCTTCTGGCCATTTGCAGGCGGCATTTTCTATCCATTATCTGTATAACATGCATTCAATCTACCTGTTTCTCTCAAGTGTCCTTGCACATTGGACAAACAAGTTACGTTACGTTATATTTGGTTTTCCTGAAAACAAACTAATGATAAGTATATCACCTTACTCTTTGGTGTCTCTGATGACAACTACGAATTTGAATATTCCATTAAACTCCAAGATGCTGAGGGAGTGTGTGTGTGTCTGTGTAGTTGCTCACATTTTTTATATCCTTGCCGTAAATTGCTCTTTGCATGCAACTGGTTGATAGCTGGCCGCATGCAGGACATTAAATTGATGATGTATTGGAATCACTTTTTTTTGCCACTCTACACCAAATTATTTCAAAACCATATATATTTTTTCTTGCCATGAAAATGGTACGTGGTACTTTACCTATTATCCATTTCATTCTGATAAGTGTTCAGGTTTGGACCGCGTACGGATTTTGTTTGTGTCGCATCCAACTGGAACTTAGGATGAACAAAGGGTCTTGAGATTTTATTAAAATTTTTCCTTATAGGATTGAAGTTTATTTTTATTATAATTATTAAAGCGAGTTGACACTCTTAAGTTTTATTCCAAGTAAGCAGCCAGAATTCCCTAATTAAGCATGATAAAACTAGAGGAGAGAGGCAAGAAAATTTGTTGTAAAAAGGCATCATGATCGGAATTCTGAATCTATGCGTTTGTTAGCATGCGCACAATTTTTTTTTGAAGAACTCACGTTTTCTTTTATTTGGCAAACTAAACTAGATCAATATTTTACCCGTCATTTCTTCCTAGGAATGTGAAGAAGAGAGAATCTTTAAAGCGAGTTGACACTCTTAAGTTTTATTCCAAGTAAGCAGCCAGAATTCCCTAATTAAGCAAGATGAAACTAGAGGAGAGAGGCACGAAAATTTGTAGTTAAAAGGTATCATGATCGGAATTCTGAATCTATGCGTTAGTTAGCATGCGCACATTTTTTTTTTGAAGAACTCACGTTTTCTTTTATTTGGCAAACTAAACTAGATCAATATTTTACCCGTCATTTCTTCCTAGGAATGTGAAGAAGAGAGAATCACTATCAGAAAAGAAGTAACGAGCCTCTCTAACTAACCACAAAATATAATACATTATCATGCAATTGTAACAAGGAGGAGTTGAGTTGATATGCTGCTGCTGAATTGATCTTTTTTTTCGATGCTGCTCAATTCTTGAAAGTAAGAAGTGAAGTGACTTAAATAGGGGAAGTAAGGGGAAGCTGAGAACAGTGAGATCATTTACGATATCTTCTGTTACAGTTCCTTGGCATGAGGTCGTGGTGTGGTGGAAGAAAAATCCAATCAAATCGTATTGTTGTTACTGGCAAAGTTGAATGTTATCTCGATATCTATTACATGCGGCTCGTTTTCAACCCTCGAATTTTGTTTCTTTCTTTTTATTTTTACAACGATTCCATTTTGCATCGCGTCTTGAAGCTCACGACTTTTTTCTTCAAATGATGCTAAAATTCTGTACAGTGTTCTCTTCAAATCACATCTGTACCCATCTCAGAATGAAAAAAAAGTGTTTTTTGATATTGAACCATTTTAAACTGTTGACAGAAGCTCCCATTTTCTACTACGTGCAGGTTTTGGCACAAACATTGAAAATTTGTATATTTTTGCCAAATTAAAAAAAATCATCTTGGTTTGATATATAACAAGATTTGAATGAGTATCGAATTGAAATTCAGTGTAGAGTCGTGGAGGACGATCAAAAAATTATTTGAGCTTAAATAGAATACATTTAATACAATATTGGTCATCATAACAATGTAGACTCGTCAGTATTCCGTGCATGTTGTCGAGCTAAACTTCTGTTTCATTTCTTTGCCTACGGAAAAGTAAAATAAAAACGCTTCTCTCCTGATTAGCAATTGACATATGATCTGAATAAAGTGCTCCAATCCAATGGTATTTTATAGCTTCGGGTTACAAAACAAACTGCTGTAGACTGGGATATGTCTGTACTCCATTTAAGCTGCCGATGAAGGCACGTCAATACATACTTTGTACAGTTTTCTTATTATCATTTGGGTAGCTATTTGATTTCAGGTGTCGATTTAATAGATAGATAGACTCAACGAAATACCCTCCAGGTAACAGCATGAGCATGCCGACCCTGTACCTTTTGGTACTCACAGCTTACTTGCAGACTTTACATTTTGAAACTCCTTTCAATAAGTGAATATTATTAAAATAGGTTTTTTTTTCATAAGCGCTGTCAAATACGAAAGGACTTGTGAGACACCGACAAAAATTTAATGCAACCCTCAATAATAAATGATTTCAAATGGAGAAAAGTTCAGAGATATTCTGAGGTGGGGTGGTTGCAGAAATTTTTTAATGGTTTAGTTTAGTTGCTACATGAATAAATCATACATGCTAATAAAACAGGGAGCCGTAAAAGTTTATGTTAAAAAATGCATTTCAGTACTGTCTAATAGCCACATCGTTTCGTTGTTCACGAACGACCTCTTCTCTTAAGACGGAAATCGTGATTTAACTGAATTACAATTACAGAATAAATGCGATTTTTTATCTGGTATGTAAGCTTTCCAACTTCTTTATGAGTATTTGGGGCAGCATTCCTGCTTCATCCTTTGCATCATTTTCATTGAATGTTCAATACACGATTATGTAGTCTCAATTTACAGGGTATCCTTCGCTGATGCTTGCCTTAGCTCACTATAATTTACAATCCGCAGTCAGTGCGATGAAGCTACAATTGACGACGATGATATCTTTTTCATATTTGTTAACTTAAACGGTTGGATTTTTGCAGGTGCACTTTTGCCTGCAGTCCGAAGTACGAGGACGGTTTTGATTTAGCTCATCACATCATTGTTGTGTGCTATCGTCTCTATCAGCATCAATATAATGAGGAAGGGACGAGGGTAGAATAAAATGTTGTGTGTTGCTATTACAATCTTGTAGCTGTCCTAAGTAATGTTCATAACATATATTTAGAATCAAATCAGCAAAGGAATGGTGTGGTGATGATATTAAAAGCCATCATTAGGAAGCCCTGTCATTAGCATAATTTTCTATATGGCTTTTTCACGTGCCGGAACTTATGATGACGATATCCACTCTTCTTTTTCTACATGCTATAACACTACGTATCCTTTACTTGCATCTATATATACGGACATTAAAAAAAATGTATATGCATAATATTGCATACTTAAAATTTATTATTTCATTCCTTCTAGCTGATCCAAATTATCTGAAAGTAAAGTGTAAGAATTAGCGGCATGCTGTGTTTTATTCTTTCACAAAAATCAAAAGAGCTTCAAGCGATTCCTTTTCATCTCTTTTTGTGTAGTCGTGTTGCTCAACATCCCTATTCTTTTTTTTACATGTTTTACTCTTTCATTATTATTATTATTCTTACCAGCGTCATGAAGCCTCATCACACGACATGCGCAGAAGATTTATTCTTTGCGTTACTCGCAAAATCCAAGCTTAATCTTTCCTCTTAATATGTTACATGATTATGACCAGAATATATTTTATATTCATCCTTGTAATGCATAAAATGCTGATGAAAGGAATGTTATATCGGGTTACAATATGAAGGATGGACACGCGGCTCTCTCGGATATAAGTTTTCTATTCAGAGTTTAAATTTACAAATTGTTTAACAGTACTTCAGATATCTTTACAATAACCCACCTGGTCTTGACAACTTTTACTAAAATATCTTCCGTTTTAACTAGTGTCACCGAGAATTTTCATAAACTCTCATTATTACAGCATAAAGTAGCAGAAGTAGATCGCATATATGTAATCATGGTTAAGCGTAATATCCTCTGCAACAAAATTCCTAAGCCATCTTATCGAATTAACAAATGAGTTATAAGCAATGACTGAAACAGTTTGCATTTATGAGATTAAGGACATATTTGTGACAGATAACAGAAAGTATGTGAAGACAAAGCGCGCTAAATCGTAAGACGTGGTTTTAGTTTGCAAGGTAGGTTATCATTACACCGCAACGATGATTACTCTGATTGTCTTAACAACTAGATACATTTGTTTGTGTATTATACTCTGCAAAAAAAACGATCTTGCTCGAATGCTAAATCGTAAGACGAGGTTTTAGTTTGCAAGGTAGGTTATCATTACACCGCAACGATGATTACTCTGATTGTCTTAACAACTAGATACATTTGTTTGTGTATTATACTCTGCAAAAAAAACGATCTTGCTCGAATGAGATCGCTATGCACTCGCTATTATTATATCACAACAAAGATGAATTTGTGTAATAAGATAGTAAGGCTTGAAAATTATACCGACGTGTGTGTCCGTGGAGTTGAAAGACAATGCTCACTCCATGCGTCCCTTCTTTGTCTGACAATGTTTATATCAGCATCAATGGTATTTTCTGCATTACCCTGGAGCAGATATGTTCTTTATGACGATGTACATATAATGTAAATGATGTGTTCTACCCAAATTGCATTTTAGTATGTGTACGTGTTCCTATGGATTATTAGAAATGATTGCCATTGCCATGCACACAATATAGTTAGAAATGATCGTGTTGATGCAAGTAGTTTAATGGTTTGTGAATGTAGATGAAATTTTGATATAGAATTGAGATGCTCATATATATAATAATATAATGTTAAAAATGTGAATATTTTATCAGCAGAGCAAACTATATAACATGTCAATTGTCTTGTTTATTACAGATGTGGCAAGACATTGAGAGTGTTTTGCTGGGGGAAGCATCATCTGATAATTCAGCTGGTGTACTGAGTGACCCATCAAGTCCCACAGGATCATCATCATCATGCACATCCTCCTCAACATCCAACTCTCAAAGGTGTTCCGAATCTCCTCTGCTTCTTGCTAACTCTGGGGCATTCGGAGCTCAAACCGCTTCTCTCTCTACTTCTTCTTCCCTTATCAATCCAAATTCAGACCAAACTATCTCGACAGTATTTAATCCTAATCATAGCATTTCTTCTGGGGTTAGCTCACTACATGAATCACGATCATCTACATTACAACATTCACAGCAATCACTAACGTTACGTCCGCACAATGTGGATCCCTTCAGTCATCCTGTGCCGGTTCATATGCAAAGCAGAACGGATTCAGGGGACAGACTAAATAGTGGGCCAAACCATCCTGATCAGACATACCCGGGAGGTGAGGATTACATTGACCTAGATTTACTTATCAACAGAGCAGCTGAAGACTTACCGTATTTTCCTACAATTTCTTCACCGATTACCACATCTACTTCTATCTCAACACATAATAGTCAGTCAATAAGTCATTTCGACGATCATAATGGAACTCTTAGTGTTCGCACGAATGAGCCTGTACATACTTCAATGGACAGTTCTATTCCTGGAAATGCTTCCAACACACCAACGTCGGACTCACAAGGACATCTACATATAGCTCGTATGTCACAGCTTTCCACCCCTTCTATAACAATGCACAGTCTGCCTCTTCCTGATGTTTCGTGTACAAAACCTCTCGACGCTAACCACAATGACCACAATGAGCTCGACTCATCACTTCATCAATTTGACGCCATTATGACTGTGATCCAAACACAAAAATCATCAATGCGTGGAGTTGATGTGGTAACTGGCAACTCCCCTACTTACACAACCAACGGACAAATCTCACCCCCAGAGAGTCCAGAAAATAGGAAGCATGTCGGGAAAAGTAAAGGTGTAAAGGGGTCGGGACAAAATTCAAGAGGGATAATTTGTAAACAGGATGGGTCAACAATCCACCCTTCTAGGCCGCACTCCAATAATACAAATGTATCTCCACAACATCAACAACATTCTTCATCAATTTCATCCATTCCACAACTTAGTTCAACTTGCCCCGTGAGCATAAGTCAACAAATCTTGCCAAGCATTGCAACCATCGGCCTTCCAAGTAGTCGAACAGTTGGTGCTTCTGGAAGTAGTTACAACGTTCAACCAATTCCCGTGCAACTGAAGGTAATGACACCTCCATCATCACCCAACCTTGTTGAGCTGCTATCCTCATCATCAGCGTCTGGAATCGTGCCAACTAATATTGGCAACAAGGGATTGAATACTGGATCAACTTCTCCCTCAACAAGTGCATCTGATGCAGGGGTGACTGGTTCTCAGCAACAAACATCATCAACTGTAACAGATACGATAATTGTTGTGTCCGCGGCTCAAGTGACTTCAAATCTCGGCAACAATCAGAGTCAACACACGGCACTCATCTCGCCATTCACTGTTTCGAGGGGTCAGACTTCTAACGGCAGTGCTAATGTTCTCTTAGAATCGATAAGCAATAATAACAACAATCACAAAAACAGTAACAAAAATAATAATTTGACAACTTACAACAATGGGAATGGCAGTAGCAGTGGTGGCTTCTAATGCTGCCGACAACTCAACTGCTACTAATGGGGATGGGAAGCCGAACAAAAAGTCTCGACGGGGATGGGGCAGGAAGAAAGTCACAAATCACACATGCTCTCATCCAGGTTGTAGTAAAACGTATACCAAATCTTCCCATTTAAAGGCTCATTTACGTACTCACACGGGAGAAAAACCATATCAGTGCACTTGGAAAGGATGTGGTTGGAAATTTGCGAGGAGTGATGAACTCACAAGGCATTACCGTAAGCACACAGGGGATCGCCCGTTTCATTGTCGATTGTGTGATCGGGCTTTCTCTCGATCAGATCACCTGTCATTACACATGAAGCGGCATGTAACGGTTTAGTGTATTGTAGTTGAGTTTGCGTAGAAGTTTTGACGCTGTTTGTAGTTCAGTTTTTAAAATGTACGAAGTAACAAGTTGAATAACTGATTCAATAGCTGAAGGTATATACTTATACTATACACATCATTCATGTTCAATCAGTTATTGTTTCTCATCAGTCAATTTGAAAAGAGTTGTATTGAAGGTCATCAAAATCTGCATTCCATTGATTTAATACGCATTTACTACAAAATACGGGAAGGATTATGAAATGTTAGAAAAATTATGGAGAAGGTTGTTGTTCAAATATATTTTTATTTTTTATAGAAATTACACTTGCTAACTTTATTAGTCTTTCCTCACTCTATTTACTCCAAAAAATGTATGTTATTACTTTACCCCACTCTGCATTTCAAAATATTTTAATAGACAAACTTACAGTTTAGGACTGCCATCAATAATGCCATTGCTTTTTAGTATAAAAACACATGTAATAAATATGCTCTCTCATTCTCAGTTATATGCATACTGCCGAAATAAGATTCAATTTAATCCATTTTTTAATACATTTTTTTTCTTCATACAACTTATATTTTTTTTGAAGTTTTACACAATTTTAACTTGTTTCCCTGTCCTTTTCTTTCAGTAGTACATATTTTTATGTGTAGAAATCGTTTCAAAAAGAAACTAGCGTAAGAAGAAAACTTTTTTTCATTGCACGTAGTAAAGGGAAAAAGGAAAAGATGTTGCAAGATCTTTTTGGTTTTGTAAAGTTTTGAATGTTTTTTTCAAAGTTTTCTCGCTCAAGAGCAATCTATAGTTTGCTTGAAATGGAGCAGTAGAAGAGAATTTTCACAATTATATTTTACTTATTGAGCCACATATCTTAGTGTATGTAGTGCATCCTTACACATGTGCCTGCCTGGCTGGTCGTTTTGAGAAAGAAAGAAAAATATACCAATTATTCGAGTACCTTTTTATTTTTTTGAGAGAGTGATCATGATGCTAATACATGCGTACATAACATGCGTAACGTCAAATAACGTAACGCACATACCTTCAGTAGAAGCACATTACATACATATAAGAGTATATAAAAAGTAATAATAATATAATAAGTACTATACGAAACTATAAATTCCAAATGAGTTCACATTTAAATATAAATATATATATTGTGTATTAAATGTACTTCGTTTATATAAATGTTTATTATTTAATTTTACTAGCAAACATGATGATACCTATGTTTTGTTACGTAGGACAACATCATTTTAATGCGTCAACATACTTTAAAAAAACAATAAAATTACATTTATTGTAAAATAGTACTGATTGAAATCAAATTTTATATATATATATAACTACATATCTAATACTGAATACACACAACACGTCTGATACAGAACATGCTAAATGTAATTACATACGTACGTACATTTAAATATATATATATATAATATTATACAACACAAGAGTTTGGTTAAGTGCAATGTATGGTTTTTTAAAGTGATATAATATGTAATGTTACTTCGAGAGTTTCCATTAGTTTTTTATTATCATTATTATTTTTTTGAGTTTGTCTTCCAGCTTCAGCTATCCCAGTTGTTGTATACCCTTTATAATTAAATAATGTTTCTGCTCTGTTTTTCTAACAATACTATTTTTCATTCCACTATATACATATATATATACTACTGGATCTTTTCATATATGAGTAACCATACCATTCATTTTAAATATGGTGTGAGATGTTAGAAAAGTAGATAACAATGAATAAGAATCCTTGATCAAGAAAACTGTCACCTGTCGCGTCTTCTTGAATGTTGATGATACTCCTTTTGATTTTTTTTGCTCTTTTGGTAATCACTTTAAACAATATATAAAAAAATATACTTGTGTAAGTTTTAGTGGCTCAAGAAAGAACCTACTAAAAAAAGAGGTAAGGTACAGGCTAGACATAGAGATTGGTGGTAATGAATGATCATGAAAGGTGAATAAATGTTAGTCATACGAAGAAAAAATGTCAATTTATAACATTTACGGAGTCCTTATTACTGGAAACCTACATAATAGGTAGCAATAGAGGTTTTCTCTCTCTGTTGAACTTAAAGGATGATGGTGACATAGGGTTTGGTATTGGTAGCAGCAATCAAATATATAAAAAAAATTGTGGTTAAATAGTTTGTAAATCAAAAAAGTGAGTATTACCAAAATAAAACGTATGGTCTCCCTTAAGTATGACTTAGAAGCTGTAAGAATGAATGTGTTGTCGTTTCCGGAGTTAGTTTCGTGATAACCATATTTTCGACTGTATTTACAATTAGATATATGGGAAAAGATTGAAATTCCTAACTACTAATTGGTTTGAGATAATTTTTTTTAGATTGCAAGCCCTTTTTGCCTATGTGCATATAATATCTTCCCGTGTAATTAGTCAATTTAGAAATAAAACCAATTGTACTCTTCTATCATGATAATAGTTAGGATAACTTTTTCGTTATGAGTGGAAAAATTGTCAACAACGGTGCCTCAAAAGGTTTGTAATTTTGTTTTTGCAAAAAAAAATAACTTTGTTTATTTCATCCAAAAAAATATATTAAGCATCATGCGTCGTGACTGATCAAAATTATGTTTATCGTCGGAATGATCTTTCGGAACGACTATATATGTGATGTGTTTTGTTTCAGTGAATAATAATGCAAGAGTTTTCTGTGATTTAAGGCAAACATTACTTAATGATTTACTTCATTACTTTCTATTACTCAATTCATTTCAACATCTATCCACCCCGACGCCGTCTATTACGTTTTTCACTCTATGTAATACATTATATCCATATATACTAACTAACTTGGTGAAAGTCGTCATAAACCTTATTTAGAGTTTTGTAGGCAACGTATACCGACGTTGAAACCAAAGGTATAGCAATCAAGCATACATTTTTAAACCTAACATTGCAGCTTGACCGCACGTCTTCAGCTGTAGAAACCGACTCAGCAGCATGCTACGTGCAGCTGCATACAAATTTCATTATTTTCAACCTGATAAAAGAGAGTGTACTAAACTACTGTGAAAAGATTGGTAAGAAGGAGCATCATTCAACGGACCGATTACGTTACCCATCAATCTCCAAGAGCTGGAAAGTGGCTCACAAAAGAATTCTGAAATACAACCCACTAACAAGTCGCACTACTTTTAAAAACTTATATTTATTTATAACGAAATGATAGGTTTAGTAATATATTGTGATCATATTCTATGTCTCCTTCCCTTTTTTCGCTCTTCAATCTACTTTACCACCCTGTAACCCTTAAATCGAGGCAAACAATTTATCGACATCTATCCAGATTATGTTTTTATTTCGTATAGTTAACAATGCATAAAATATACAGAGGAGTAACCATGCAACATACAAGGATGCTCTTTCTTCACCAAATTACAACAATTCAACTCATCCTGTGTCCTGTGAGGAAGACGTCAAGATATGTTTTTTTTAAACACAAAGCATTATTTCATCCTTCTTCCTTGCTTGTTACTTGCTTTTCTTCCTTGAACATGAGCCCTTCTTCTCTACATTCTTATATATGATTTCCTTCTTGAAGCAGTCAGAAAATTGGCAAAAATTAATTGAATTTTCTAATAAATTGAGTAGTCCCATTGAAACTGACAAAAGTGTATGATACATGTGTGCAGGAGGGGTGTGTTTTTCGATAATGGTTGTATTCATTAAATTATGTTGCTGAATTATGAGTCGAGATTTTGTTAACAAGATTTGTAAACAACAAAAATTCCTTTTGTTAGTCGTGAAGAATTTCGCACTACTTTATAACTTTGTAGTTTCAATGACTTTTCATTTGGCCATCTTGCCCGAATTGATATGATGTATGATGGGTATGAATGAACAGTCTCATTTGGAAAACGATAAGTCGTTTAGGTAATTGATTAGGAACGGTACTAAAATGGCTACATTTCGATTTGCAGTTACGTAAAAAAAAGGGGACGATTGAAAATTATCACTTTACTTTAAGTGAAAACAGATTACTCTAATATTTTACTCTCAGACCTATAAAATAAAAACGGATTGATGTTAATGTCAGCGAATGTAGGTGTAGCTCTATTAAATTGTAATTTATTGACAAATTTTTCGAAGATATCCACGAGTACTATTGACTGTGTCTCTAACTGCCAAATTTTGACTTGCATGAATGCACGTATATCACGTTCGTTTATATTCTTTCGTTTAAAAAATGATAATCATTATCTCTCACTTGTGTGCAATACAATACAATACAAAAACATTTATGCATACTTTAAGCATTAGCGTGTAAAGAGTGGTTTGACAGTTAGGAGATGAGATTACTCACTCACCGATGCCCCACTCCTTAATAAAATACATAAATTCCTCATTCCTACATTAAACACCAATCTTATATTTCTTGTTCAAGACGTGTGTGCGTGTACACGTATCAATTGTAGAGCTTTAGCCAAACTAATTTTTATTACTAATGGCCTTAATATAGAATGTAACATCTTTAAAGTTTAGAGATGTTAGCTAAAACTTTCCCTAAATGGATACCTGTCATGTTTTGTCACTACACTTTTTCCTTAAGTTGTACTTGTAAGTCTCTGGCTATGAATCAATATTCTACTTAAAGCTTTCGTTACACTACCGATAAACTTTGGGATATTTTTTATATCCCTGTGAGTTTTTACACATCATGTACATACCTATATGCCATTTTACAAAGAAGACATGGAAAATGCAGCGCACTCATCGCCAGTCAGTTCATATTCTCATCATCAGAGAATATAAACATTGGTCACGCCGTCATCAACCTCAACCTAATGCAAAAACGTGAAAAAACGGGGATCTAAATGAAGACGTACCTTGCAGGTTAGTTATGACGACGTGTTTCAAGTGGAAGAATCTCAAGCATATATATTATTATTACTTTTGATTTTTTGTCACTACACTTTTTCCTTAAGTTGTACTTGTAAGTCTCTGGCTATGAATCAATATTCTACTTAAAGCTTTCGTTACACTACCGATAAACTTTGGGATATTTTTTTATATCCCTGTGTCTTTTTTACACATCATGTGCATAACTATATGCCATTTTACAAAGAAGACATGGAAAATGCAGCGCACTCATCGCCAGTCAGTTCATATTCTCATCATCAGAGAGTGTAAACATTGGTCACGCCGTCATCAACCTCAACCTAATGCAAAAACGCGAAAAAAACGGGGATCTAAATGAAGACGTACCTTGCAGGTTAGTTATGACGACGTGTTTCAAGTGGAAGAATCTCAAGCATATATATTATTATTACTTTTGATCTTCTTTGTTGTGTTGTAGAGCTACACTTTAAGTATTAACAAAAATAAGAGTCCGCATTTTGGCTTAGAGAGAACGAGGGAGACATTGGGTTATTAAAATCTCGCATTACCCTCAATTGCATAAGGAATATGGTGCAGAGCTACACCCTCGTCCTCAAATTTCATTTTATACATTGTATAACGTAGCTCTTACAGTTCATTCACTCATTCTCTCGCATATCTTTTCGTGTCTGTCTAGGTTATCTCATAATAATATGCATGACTTACTTGGAGGTCTTACTTTTCTTCAGTATTTTATGACCAGTCAACGTTGAAACATGGACAAGGTACAGGATTATGTTAATAGAGCAGCAGATGATCCGTCATAATGCATAATAAATATATATATTCTCATTTCGTTTAGAGTAAGTAGGATTTCAAACCACACAAAAACTGCTGGTAGTAAATGTCCCTTGTTAAAGCAAGAAGTGTAGTAATGCTCATGCTCTCTCTCTCTCGAATTATTAGGGAAATGCTTTTTTACTTACTTACTGTTCACTGTTCGCAAAAAAATAATGGTACTCTCCACTTTACATCTTTTTATAACAAGAATAAAAAAGAGGAGAAAACTTATTACAGAATGAACAGGGTATAATATCTTATGTTACATTATGTACCGAGAGCTTCTCTTTAAGTCGAAATTCTGTCATTGATTTCAAAGCAGTTTTTAAACTTTCCAATTTATTCTTCATTTAATGAAATCAGGTGTATCATATCCTATTAACATATTATTCAGTTTGATATCTGAGTGTCAAGGTAAGTCCTGAATTGACACTGTCTTTCGATTTTACGATCACAGCTGGAACTTCATGTCCCTCCTGCTACGATCCTACTTGTTAAAAAATTTCTTTAGCTATATTAGCCACGATTCTTGCAAATGTCATCCTCAACAATGCTACTACTTGCTTTACACTTTGCAGAAAATTCAATTCATTCTTTCATATTGTATTGGAATCCACTTCAAGACTTTTTACCAACTGAAAAACTTGGCACGCAAAAATCATTCATTGACGTGGCCAATTTTTCATGGAGAAAACATTATCTTATTCTTGATCGTAGCTACTATTAAACGTTTAAGTAGTTGTGTGACCTTTCGATGTGAATTGTAAAGCATGAGATAAAATTACGCATTTATGTATTTTTTCTGTTACAGTTGTGTGTGTTATGTGTTCAAATTTCCGAATGTAAAATTTACACTTCACCTAATCAAAAACAGACATGAAACTAATTAGTTGGCAGAGTGAAACGAGAATCACATCATTTCTCTTGAATTAAGCATGTAGCAAATTATTCACTATTGGAATGAAGTGAGTATTATTGCAAAAAATGGGTTCATTTGATATGAGAGGATCATTATTAATCAGTCGTTTTTGATTATTGCGGCCATTGTGAAGTTGTGCAATAACACAACCCTCACTTTTACTATTATGTTGCCATAATAAATTACAAATAAGAAGGGCTAAAACATCTCATATACCCTTTTAGAAAAATATGAATGTCTGCATTTACAATTCTAACATCTAACTTATTATTATGCATTTGTTACCACAAACACATAAAGTGATTGACGATTGATATTAAATCTTACCTATGCGTAAGTATCTTAACAAGTATTTTATGTTTGGGGGCAAATTTTGTGCAGAGAACATTTTCTTTTTTGCATCTTCACATAATGCCGTCCAGCATTAACTTAACGATATAATAAAAGCTTTCCCGAGCTGAACGCTAGAACGTTGAACCACAGACCGCAGAAGCGTAGACTTGAATATGAATTGGGAAATTTAGCGTATAGAGTTACAAACACAAGAAGAAATATAGTCAAAGATCTGCAAAGTTGCAATTAACTTTTTAGCATCCCACAGCCGGTCCTCAAGAGTGTAAAATAATAGTAGTGATNACACAAGAAGAAATATAGTCAAAGATCTGCAAAGTTGCAATTAACTTTTTAGCATCCCACAGCCGGTCCTCAAGAGTGTAAAATAATAGTAGTGATGATGACAATATTCATCATCATCATATGGCAAATCAAGTGAAGTTGAAATTAAGTAGGTCTACAGGGGACTTGAGATAAATCTGTTAAGGAATTTCATCGATGACACAAGACAGAAAAATAATAGAAATCTCAACAGTAGTCACTGGTACATAGTTGCAAGTCATTTTTATCCATCTATATTACACACATATGAAATCTCAAACTCACATCAGTTTTAATACACACTCTCGGCTTCTACACGAAATAAATAAATGATAAGCACAAAACCGATCAATGATGAGGGGTAGCAGGTAGCATGTAGCAAATACACAATTAATATTACAATACGATATATGTGAAGACTGTTGATGTTGGCAGAAAAAGTAAATACAAATAAGAGTGTATATTATATATGCAGTAGCCACTGTTGTATAGCAGTAGTTTGCTTTGCATTGTTGCTATTATTATTGCTGTTATAGTCATCGGTATTTTCATAATACAAACAAAGAGTTTTATTATCAACATTATTATCCTCACGTCATGATAATATCCCATCGAATCGGAGCAGTTGTGTTATGTCACTATCGACTAGAGATACATTGAAGGCAAAGTTAATACGCTCTCTCGCGCTTCTACTTAAAATAAGATTTGAACTTTTATCACATCCCACATTACATTACACTGCTCCGTTTCATTTCATTCTATTTTTTAAGTACGCCAAAAAATAAAAGTGTGCACATTGCATACGTTCTACATCATCATGTATAGCATAAATATTAACAATTCCTTATTTGCCTTTAGTCATTGTCTCGCTTTTCACGCTCTAACCCATTGTTGTCCATTCACGATTACTTATAACAACCATAATAATAGCAATCACTTTTTGAATTCAAATATGCCCTTTGAATCCTCTTTGTGATCCATCTTTATGTTATGCAATTCGATAACATTGAGCTGGCTGCTCAATAGCCACCAGAATTTTAATGCAAACATTAAGGAACGTACTTATGTGGTAAGTTCAGTAGCAGTAGCATTACTTCATTACATCTAATGATTGGAAATTGAGGGGAGCAAAAGAAGTTGGTGCAATGCAACGAGTCATCATGAAATATGATAGAGTGCTAGTGTTATCAATTTAGATTTGGAGGCACTACGCTTTTCAGTGACGTAATTTATTTAAATCTCACCGAAATATTAGAAGTTGATTGTCTGACAGTGCCCCACCTACCAACTAGTGCGTAGTGATCAAGAACTTCAATCAAAAAGATTTTTTTTCTTCTTTTGTATTTCATTTACATTATTACTGAATTTTATGCTCTTTGAACGGAGCTTTTAGTTTGGTTTCACTTAATTTTAATGAATTGTATATAAATTGTGCCAATTATATGAAGTTCAGAAAGCAATAAATCAGAAAAAAATTGTACTGTTTTTTAAACTCTGTTATTGAAGAGTTTAGCAAATGATTTAGCTCCCATTGTAGTATATATGTATATATATTGTTATTTGGGTGCATCCGAAGTTATTGTTGCTCATTTTTCTGAATGCAGCAAACCTCGACTTCGTTTATACAAGAGTCATTTAATTATCACGACTTGGTACTGAAACCAAATTGCCGAGCCTTCAAAATTGCTATTCGTGAGTTAGGTGGGCAAGTCAAAGCGGCCGCGCCGAACAATATTTTTATTTCAGTTGTGCTGTGTCGTGCCGTAAAAAATGTATTCCTGTTTATGCGCCTTAATTACTCTAATTTTCAACTATTGAGATGAAACCCTGAAATTTAAAGCAATTACAAAAGGCTAACGACGAGCTTACGTCGTTTATTGCAAAAATTATTATTTCACTAGTTTGATTCGACTTCCATAATCTGCATAATGACCAAAATAGCGGTGGGGTGCACACAAATAAATTTTTATTAATTAAGACAACCTGACCAATAATATCGGCATTGTTCTACAAGGCTTAATTAAAGCAACACCAAAAAATTAACCATTATGGGGCCATCCATATTTATTACTTTACAAAATAAAATTGTTATTCTTTCAAGGAAAGAAATAAGAATTAAGTATCTAGCCACGGATGCTTATGAATGAATATAAAATCAATGCTATAGTATATACATGATGTATTCAGCACTTTTATCTTTACATCGATTACACACGATATGAATGTCTTCCTTATTTCCATTTTCCCTATAAATTCATAAGTGATTACTGATTACTCAAGATATGGAACAAGAAGCATGTCGATGAAGTCATGTTTTATTCCTATTTCATGTAAATTATTTGCATTAAGACATTATTTTTTCTGATCGATTAAAACAAAACGCCCGAATAAAATGTATATACATTTATTACGTAAATATCAAACTCAAAAAGGTTTTGTTAAAGGTGAGACGAAACATTGCATGTAATTCCGATCAAATTAAACTCCAACAAAATGTTGATCCAGTGATCAAAACCTGTATCAACTTAATATACCTATTTAAGGTTAAAGCTACGATCTGCAAACGAGCAAACAGGTACCGCGCAGGACATGACCGTTGCACAGTGCATTATCCTGAAATTTCCATGAACTATGTTTGTTAGAAGAGCTGTAAATCCAGTTTTTATGAAACATTAAACGTCCTTGTATCACATTGCCCATGTGTCATAAAAACGCATTCAGTTTGTTACCATATCCAAATGTACTCCAAATTTATTCATTATATATATTTATAGTTATTATTCAAAGTTCATTTTAGGAATATCGGTACCCATTGTAATGTAATCTATTGGGAATTTTGGATTTATTCAAGGTGTTAGACATATATTTAGTTAGACTGTATAGATTTTGTAAGTCTAGGGCTATACCAAATACTCAATTATTCATCCTTTTAAGTAGGAAATCCGCACGTGTTTGTAGCTTCAGGAATTGATTTCTACATACAAAATAGTATATACCACTTATTGAAACAGTTAGCGTAGGAAATGTATAGTACAATGACGATGACTATATCCTGTCTGATTATGATAGACCTTCACTTTCTATAGACTTTAATCCTATTTAGTACATTTTTTTCCTCAACACTGACTAAAATGAAAGAAAACTATGTGCGCTAATGCATCCGTCTATCTTCTACAGTACGTATCCTGAATAGCGAACAATTTTTTGTTTGCTTAGGCTCTCAACTCAACTGCCTTTTGTCAGGCAAAGTCTATAACAATATTTTATTTTGAATCAGCACACGAAAAAAGTAAAAGAGAGAGAGAGAGAGAGAAGAGAGAGAGACGGCACGCGAAAGATTAATCGATCTTGCGCCTTTCGTGCTATGCGCATGGCATACCATTACATATCATAATGGCACACAGGGAATGTTTCAATGTTGATCCATCCTCCTTCCTCTCTGTCCAAAGCAATCAGACACTGTTCTAGCTACTTCTTCTAGCTTGCCATGTATTATCAATAATATGATGGGCTAAAAAAAATTATGTTCATTCCACTCTCTTCTATAAATACAGGGGTCGGAGAGTGCTTACAGTACTGTATTATGGGATATTATATGAAATGATAAAAACGATAAACATGCATGTATGTGTGTATATAAACACACGCATGAGAAACACTAAATGAATCCTTGTATTTCTGACCGAGGATGAATGGCAAATACCAAGTATGTTATACTCATTCATTTGACATTGCAGTCTCAACATTTCCTATTGGCATGTCGTCTCTAATATCATATCCAATGTAATGAACGCGATATATACATTGTTAAATCCCTACGTGCTCGACTTCATTCATTTGACATTGCAGTCTCAACATTTCCTATTGGCATGTCGTCTCTAATATCATATCCAATGTAATGAACGCGATATACATTGTTAAATCCCTACGTGCTCGACTGATGTGTGTCTGTCTAATTGTAAGTTGTAGACTGCATAAGCTTCATAATGTTTGCAATAATGCACATCGTAATTTGTTACATATAGGTTTTGCTACTCATGTTTATTTTATAGCACCGGTCATACCTGCAGGGATGCTTTCTAATCCGAAGTTGAAGTCAATACGGGATCAAACAGATGAAAAGAGAGATGTGGGCAAGCTTATAAGTACTCATATTTGTTTTCCTATGGATCATCCTCATATTACAATCTTCCTCTCAAAACAAATATACTGCTAATAAAATGATCCTAGGAACACTGAGTTTATTACCACTCATTGTGTGTTGTGGGCTTTTGACAGAGATTATAAAAGCCTCTAAACGTACTGTGAATGGGGATGAGTGAGATCAGTTTTGATGTTTTAAGGTTTTTTTTACTGAAAGAACCAGATGCCATATGTTTTCAGCCCATAATATAATCTAGCAGTGGGGTGCAAAATATTGATAGCATCTTTTTTTTTCAAAGTATTGCATTGCACACATATTTCTCCCTTCCTCATATGTTTAGTAACATCCGTAAATGGCGAAGAAGAGTACAAAGGTTGTATAAAATACAATCGAATATTACAAGATTATACGATCAATGGTAATTGTGTTTAGTCTTCCTGCTGCTCTTGTGCTTAGGTGGGCTGTGCCCATTTATTGTCAAAAGAAATGATCCAGATTACATTCATATATAATCGGATACATACATTTGGTATGTAATAAACTTAGCATGCCTCAATGCTCCCCTCTAATCGTAGAGAGTAATCACGGCCAACTGAGTGGTGTGATATGTATTTATGTGTAGAAAAATAGTTAAAATATGCAAGTATGCGAGAGAAAAAGGATAATCCAGACAAGAAACGTTTTTTATAGAGAGCGAAACACTCTAAAAACAATGAGTTTAGTCACTTCATCTGCATCCGCATCACACATACATAAATAGTTGAGTGCATCTACACGTTCGTTTTTGTGGAGGTTGATACAGTCGGCAACAAAACATAAAATAAGGCGTTCTTGACTCATTTGGCGAAGAAACTAGAAGCAGTGAAGAGAAATAATATATGTCGCATGCAGTCAATAATATAGAGGCAATCCAATACTTTCAACTTTACTGTTTCTCCTCTTGAGGAATATATACTTAATTTATGGGGAGCATTATCACTTATCTCCAAAATTTATTAATAGTATTTAGCTTCAAGCGATACTTTAGCGAAAATGTTTTCCGAATACAAATCAGCAAAAGTTGAACATTCCTTTACTAAATGCAATCCTTGACTGAAATAGTTTTTCAATTTACCTTTATTCCAATGACAATGAAATTTACTGTTCTTAATAGAACCAACAGGCTCTGTTTTACGATCAGTTTAAAATTTTATTCATTAAAAAATAAACAACATTTGATTTACG
>JAANSM010001039.1:0-21210 GCA_036850725.1 Orchesella villosa | reverse complement strand
TTTTAGCGTCATCCTGCAAAATTTAGAAGAGAAGAAAATGTCAGTAAACCACCCTCTACTATAAATGCAGTATTGCCATTTACATTCATATTTATCTCCTTTTTTCCCATCTGTTTTCTTATCTCCATTACCTCCAACGCGTTTGAAGGTAGCAAACATCATCTTTAAAATCATCCATGTTCCATGTTGTGTGATATATTTAGCAAAACACCATCTATGTAATTTCTAATTGCTTTTACACAGTAAAGACTCCGGAAGAGTTTTGTTGTCTTGAAACGAAACCACACTTGTGAATTATGGGAATGGACTCTGAACCCTTTATGGTTTTTGCACTTGATGAGCATGTGAAGTGAAGGCATTCGTGCATGCTTTCATTGTGTACTTTGAATCTTGTAAATTTGTTTTGTTTAGGATATGCAATATATTGTGCATGCATACGTGTGTGTTTGTGTGTGTGAGGAGAATGGGGAAGATACTTGGTTAAATGATGATGCCAAATTTTTTCTTGCTCATTCAGTATTTTCTGGTTAATACCCTTGTCTCTCGCATCGTTTCAAACAACATGCTTCTTAAGAATCAAAAGAAGCCAAGAGAAAGAAAAGAACGATCGCGTCACTTCTTCACTCTCTATTGCTACATATCCCTACTTTTTTTATAGCAAATACCAACAAACCTAACTGGATTTTTCCTATTACTAAACGATCGAAGAGTCGAAGCTCATGATCATATCATCATCATCATACTATCGTCTCACTTACATTCACATTTAAATTGTGAGCAAATAGCAAATATTTTAGGAGTTACACTGCACTGCACTTACGATGAAAGGGGGAAGTTGATTGGTGGAAAAAATACAAGAGTAGTATTTTTGCATTTTCTGTTTTATGTGAGTGCCTTGCATTTTTGTCTACTTGTTGTTATCTCTCTCTCTCGCTCTCTATACAATGCAATGTTATGCAATGGAAAAGAAAGATCATGAGAACGATTCGTGATCACAGTGATGATGATGATAGTCATCCTCATCATCATCAGTAAAATCAATGCATGGAATAGTTTGGGTATTTTTTCGGTATTAGATACTTACTTTCATTAGTTTATGTAATAGCCTGGGATGTGGGGAGGGATTGCGATTTTGCCAGATGTTTTTTTGGCATGTTTGTAAACCAGGGCGTCCTTCCTTTCTGTTATTTTCTTGGGTTTCAGCAGCACTCCCATGTTACCTTAAACAAGTATAAACAATCCCAATATAACTGAATATAATCGGACGATGACGGGCATAAAATATAGATACTCTTCTAGACCAAGATGATCCTGCTATAAAGTTTCAGTGGAAAAAGCTATTAGCAAGCATCCTCTCTTCTGTTTAGAGTGAGGTGTTAGTCGCTGTCGCTGCTGCTCTGAGCTGAGTGCGCTTGTTATGATCATGATCACCACCTTTTTTTAGAAGGATGGTATGACAAACGGCTCGTTTGAGAATTTCACCCACTATTTGATTGTCTCTTTTTTATATAAAGACCCACCCCACGCAGATTTCTATGTGTAGGAGAAAGAAAAACATAATTTCCCCACATATTGTATAGACGGCTTAATCTCATCAAAAGGACTTTTTCATCCTGCTGTCAGTAAGTAGAGGAAGGGGTTTCCGTTTATTGATTCTTTTTACAGAGAAGTCTGCCCTTTTTTCTTGTTGTTGTTTGTGACTTTTCCGTCCGACGGAAGTGGGTGGGTGATGAATTTGCGTCAACAGCGTGTTGATCATTTTCCTAAGCTCTTGCTTCTTTTCTCCAATAGTGGAAGACTTGGAAGCAAGCATCTATCTATTCAAATTGACAATTGTCGTCCTTATGTCTGTTCCTTTCATCTTCTCCATGAGATCCCCTCGATCGATTGTAAATTTCTGTTGTGTCCTCATCATAAAAAGAAATTTAGGAGAGAAAGTAAAAATAGATGAGCTTGTGTTTTGGTTATACCACGTACAATAACGCACGTCAGTATCAAATTGGTGACATGCATAATGCATGGGCACGACCACCAATAAAGATGAATGATAAATGAGAACGCATTCATGAACCTAGTTTCATGGATCTGAACAGTAGTCCTCACTGCATCATGAATAATTGAGGCTGTGACTCTGCTCATCTTGTTAAGGACTACTGAATTGAATGATGAAAGTTTTATGTGAGAAGCAAAGAAAAAGATAAGTCAGTATCCAAAAGTAACCGTGATGATAAGAAAAAGTTACAGGAAGATCAACAAGACGATGCAACATGAAAAAAAATACTGTTACACAACGATATCTCCCCGTACAATATATATATACGTGTGTATATATATATGCATATCATCAATATCAATGTGCTATATTTCTGGAGCATGTGTGCATGCAATTTACTTTCGAGTTGCTTCATACTTCATACATATTTCATGTAATTGCTATCGCTGCATTTTATTTAAAGTACAAAAGGGAATATTGTAGCTGGTTAAATGTGAAAGCTTATCATATCCAAATGTTGAATGTACAAACGTCAAGCTTATCACTCCCAATGTCGTATTCAGCTCACTTTTTCTAATTCCAAGACGTAGTTTACGTCAGTTGAGCTTGTGACATGTTTAACTGGAAAAAAATGAAAGAATGCAATGAAAAAAGTGGGTTTATTTGACGGCTTTCTTAATCAAGAGGAGAGTAACTTACAATTCATCATGCCATCATGCATTCCCCAATGCAGCTACCATCATCCCTCGTTATCCAGAAAGACTCGAAAGCAAACGCTACATTTTCAAAGAGAACGTGTGTGGGTGGAGTGAGCTTGTTTAAGTTGGAAGGAATGAGTTTAGTACATATATATACATAGCTACGGTTTCAGCTTTAGTCAGCACAAAGACAGCTCTGCTCTCTCGGCTCTCATTCACGATTCACAGGTCATTCAATCTTTCGCTTGAATGAAATGAACCAAGAGCGTCTTCTTTTGCGTCACTCTTGTCATTTATATTCATCGAGTTGAAGCGGCGGCGACTGGACCCAAATTTTTATACATCGTTTATATTATAATGTTATCATTNAAATTTTTATACATCGTTTATATTATAATGTTATCATTTATACATGCATTCAGTGAAATGGCGACGCTGACGCGTAGGTCACCACGGCACGTGATTAGTGAAAGGGTCGAAGAGTTAGTGAGAGTTGATTGGATATATATGCTAAAGAAATCAAAGTGCAGTTGAAATTTCATGAATGATTCTTTACAAAGAATTTAAGATAGAAAATACTTTTATTTATAGAATGCCCTAATGTATATAAAAATATGTAAATATATATCAAGCAGGAAGTATTTTGAATAAAGATGGAAATGCAGAATGAGAATTTTAAAAGATAAACTTTGAATTATGCATGGAATTTCGTAAGATGATTGTGCAATCAGTAATGGAAAATTGGATGGAGTATATCTAGTAAATCTATTTATTAAACAAAAACGTTTGTCCTCTTGGGTTAAAGTTGAACATGGGAATAGATTGGATTGAATTGAATATTGAATAGCATGTGAGCCTCCAGTTTTCATGTAGTTTTATCGCTCAAGGCAAGTTTAAGTTTACACACACATACACACACGGTTATGTTGACAAACAACATCATGTGCTTAAAACATGACTGTAAAATAAATCTCCACAAGCAAGTGTCAGTCACTCATTACATACTATGCTACTACTCTGTTCTGTTGAATCGTTGAATGACGATGGTTTGCTTCTAGTAAGTTATTTGGCTTTTACACATGATAATACAAAAGATTAGATAAAAAAAAGGGAACTACGTGTGATGGTTTCATGTGCATTTCCAGCTAATTTTAAACACTATTCTTTAGACTTTTGCATAGGAAATAAATAATCCTCGTTGATTCCTATGATCAAAATGAGAAGATAACTCTGCCCCTTTATCATAGTTCTTACACGCTTTATATATATATAAATATACATAAACCTGAGGTCTTGCAAAAGGTTTCACTCTTTGTTAGCTGAGAAGTGATCGTTTATTGATCTCTAAAAAAAATAATTCTCCTCGGCAAGGTCATTAATACATGATGTAGGGTTCAAGGCAATTTTTTTCATTTTGCGTAGGCACATATGAACCAAAGCGTTCATAAAGAGCATATGTGCGTACTTGACTCTCTCACTATCGCCTCATCTTCTTTTAGCATTTGTTTCAATTCAGCGTCTCGTTGTTTCTGACATGATCTCTGATGATCTGATGCTATTATCCTAGCAGCGCGTGCAGTGAACAGTGTGCATCGATCAACACAGTGAAACCAAAAACGAATTGGAATGTATGGCATACCTTAATTTTGTACTGGCAGCGTAAGGTGGTGTCTATCTTACAGCGCTTTTGGTACGTCGCCTAATACTTTCACAGTATGGAAGATTTTGCTTCACAGAGTTTGTTACGGGTGCTAAACTAACCACCTGTGTTAAATAGCAAAACTTGTTACGTTGTTACATCGCCCTCTCTTTTTTTTATCCATCTTATCCATCCGCTCTATCTCTCATTCAACGTCAATGTTTTCAGGTTGTTACATCATCTGTATCCTTGTCCAGTCCTTGTCTAGTCTGGCTATCAAAATTAGTCATTTCTTAGAATGAAAAGCAGTGTGGCATAACAAATGGGACTTGAAAAGTATATAGCAAAAGGTACAAAAACGAGGTGGTGGTGCATTGCAGTCTGCTTTTATAAACAACCTGAAAATGAGAGCGTCTCAACTGGAGATATTTTCCTGTGAACCAAAACAAGCAAACAAGTGTGGAGGAAGGGTAACTTTTACTTGATGAAACTTCTCTTTTCTATTGCGTATTAGACATGTTGTTGCCTGAAAAGCAACCGAAACCAGGATGGTTGTGGTTTTATCCCGGTGTATCATATGTCCGCTGATGACGTGGAACCCTTTGGAAAGAAAATAGATTACAAACAAAATCATCAGTTGTTCTCTATGGAAGCTTTTCTATTTTAGCTATTTCGCGACGTGGAATTTTTACAAAACAAAAGCCAGGTCACAAGATTCTTTCCTGACAAAAAAAAATAAAATAAAGCTTGTTTCCTTCATTTCATCGATGAGGTGATGATATTCTTCTCCTTAATGTGATTCATATACGTAATGCCAACGGGCCAACGCCAAGGTACTCTCTGCATATTACATTAGGGATAGGGGAAACACGCAGAAATTCCGGAGGTTAATGTTGTGTTATCTACTTTCATGGCCTATATATACTAGAAGGAAGAAGGGGAACAATAAGACGCTCTAGTGTATTTTCCATGTACCTTAATTGTGACTTGGTAAACATGGGAGAAGAGGCTAGTCATGTACAGTCATTTTTTGACAAGTACCTTGAACTGAACGGAGGACTCCCACTTATACTTTTTGTTTCAATCTATTTGTTTGTGATGATGATGATGATGATGACGACGATATACTACACAATTAACTATTATCACGCCATGTTTGCATATCACCTCCGTCTATACTAAGGTAGGATAGAACTTCTTTGCATTAGATCAAACTTCAGCTACATATCACCGAATCCCACTCATGATGATGGTTGGTAATGGCGCGATTGCAGAATAATACATTTTTTTCATCATGTTGTCTTCCCATTTCTTCGAATTCTATGTTCGTCATCATCGCATCATATATATGAGGCAATCTTTTGTGTTATCGTCCGACTACACATTCCAACCTTTTAATACACACTTTTTTTTCAATGTAACTGGAGTTACGGGAGGGTAATGTTGTTGTTGCAGGCCAACTTTTCTCAGACATCGTATTTATTTCCATAATATATTAGAAATATACCATGCAACAAATTTCTCTTTACGTCGATAATATATTACTATATATTATACGCATTATGATGTTGAATTGAAAAGGAATCTTCATCAATGGACTTTATCAAAAGCTCTCGAAGCTCATTGCATGTGCCTCTCGATCCCATCATAGTTTTTAGTTCGAAGAGAGAAGGTGGTTTGGTTACGTTTGGTTGGCTGAGGTTGGTGGTGTGGCGTTCTGAATATTTTATTATGTAATGTATAATTCACTATCCCTATCAGCATCAGACTATCATTTGTATTAGGCAGTTGGGGGTTGAGTTGGATGCTATAATATCCTTTCATGCATGTAGATACAGATAGTACTTAAATACTGTAAGTAAGTATAAGTATGTATGTATCTTTGCATACCTTAATCGGTGAAAACCTGAACGTGAGTAAATAAAGTTGTCCAATTCAGCCAATTGTTCAAGTTGAGGATATCATACATCAAGTCAAGTGAGTTGCTTATATTTTTTCCTCTCCCTTCAATCAACCTATACAGGTTTATATAGAAAAGAAGTCTCGCCATGTGCTATTTACGTATATATACTGTATATCGCGTCTCTCTCTCTCTCTGTTTACTTCATTTCCGTGCAGTTCCCAAAGTCTCAAGGTTACACATTCTGCCAATTGATGTTTTTCTCCTTTTTGCTCTTGTGTGTAGAGTTGTTGAAGTATGTTGCTTAACAAATACATTGGCCCATGGTGCTGCTCTCCTCAGTCAGCGTCACTCTGTTAATGTTGTGTTGTCATCTTTGAATACAAATCAAGCTGGTTCTTCTCCCCACAAACTTGTGCAAATTATAGCACAGTATATAGTAGTGTTGCGATCAAAGATAGCTGAAGTTCTACATATTGAAAAGCAGTGAGAAAGAGCATTACCAAGGTTGAAAACATTTTTTTTTCTATATGTATGCTAAACACCATCATAGTATTTTTATTATTCCCATTAAAACATTGACATTAACCATTTAGCTGTTTAGCACGAGCTGGATGATGTGTGAGTGTGGAGAAGGAAAAGAGTAAAAGAGATGCATTGTATCGTATGTATATGACTTCATTCACATTCACTTTTCAAACCGTTCCTTCCAAGTTTGGAGGCTTTGGATAGATAAGTAAAGATGAGAGGGAGAGATGTAGCAGTTAACCTAGGGCATCGAGCAACTGAATCTAATAAGGATAACGGAAAGCTAGAAATCAGATTCGTTCCTTTTGATGTCGCAATACAGATATGTAAAAAGGAATTTTTATGTAGCGTCTAAAAGTAGGGACATACGCCTACTAATTGGGTTATCTTTCTTTTGCTAAACAGTACAACATTAAATGATATATATTGAAAATAGCATAGAGTTAGAGGAAGGTAAACATGAACATTGAGTTCGCGTTGGCAATCTATAAAAATAAATATCATTTCTCTGTAATCTAAACACTATATAACAATATAAAATGTAAGTAGGTATATAATCATTTTGTCAGCATGTTTTCTCCTTATTTTGCTCCACACAAACGTTTTTTTTTGTCTACACTGTTTGTATTTGGCTTTGCCATTGCTAATTCACCTTCAACTGATTACTTCTCCCAAACTATAAGCAAATCGTTGACGACGACTGATGATGATGCAACCACTGCACATGGTTTTGTCTATTTGGGAAGGACACAGGGTGTATAGAGCACGGAGTAAGGTATCTGCTCTAGATATATTTGTTCAGCCAAAAACCAGAGCATTTTGGGACGGACTCAAATTCCTAGAAAAGTTAGCAGAATAATATTTTGTGAGTAGCTCAGGCTCTTGGAACTGTATACAGCCTTCTGAGTTTTGAGAATCCATCAAGTTGTTTATTTTGTCGTAGCTAATTTGCAGACTTTTACATCAAAGCACTTCACCTTTTACATAACAATTTCTTGGTTGGTCGTAGAGTACGTATATTACACTAATAATAATCATAATCGTTTTCATTAATCTCATTTACAAAACAAACACAACCATCCTCTCATCTTCTTGTCAAAAAGAAAGCAGAAAGGTGTTTGGGTAACAAGAAAACGTGAAGTGAGTGCGATAGTAGGAATTTTGTGAATGAGTCATCATCCTGCATCAACAGAAACCTCTTTACAAATCTCATATATCAGATCCACTATCCCCTTCTTATGAAGATTTAAGAGCTTTTTTGTAGTGTGCTAACTTATAACTTGATTGTCCAGGGAATTAATAATAATCATAATCGTTTTCATTAATCTCATTTACAAAACAAACACAACCATCCTCTCATCTTCTTGTCAAAAAGAAAGCAGAAAGGTGTTTGGGTAACAAGAAAACGTGAAGCGAGTGCGATAGTAGGAATTTTGTGAATGAGTCACCATCAAGCATCAACATAAACCTCTTTACAAATCTCATATATCAGATCCACTATCCCCTTCTTATGAAGATTTAAGAGCTTTTTTGTAGTGTGCTAACTTATAACTTGATTGTCCAGGGAAATAAATATTCACTCAGCTACCATACGTACCACATAAGTAAGCTACCATAGAGTAGCGTGATTTTATTAGCGTACGTGTGTGGTGATATGGTGAACATGGACAGAAAGGTGGCTTTCTATTTCCGAAACCTTTTATGAGTTAATGAATATTTCATCTTGCATTCGCACATCCCGTTTTTCTCAGTAGGAAAGTGGTAAGTGTGTTGATTTGACGCATGGGAGAAAAAGCAAAAGAGCTTTTTATTTTTGATGGCATGTAATAGTGATGTGTGTTTTGATATTGTTGATACACCTACTAAAGGACTGGAAGCTGGTGTGGTTTTTGACTTTGGAAAGGGTACTATATCAAATTATATCATATATATATATAGTTATATAATGTCATCATCTCATCATAACACCAACACCGCTACTCACACGCTAAGTAGGAAAAACGTTCCCCTCTCTCTCTCTCATTTTGCACTCCGAATGGTTGAAACTGGTGGTGTGGTTGATGATGCTTGTATATGAAGGACATAATAACAAGAATGTGTAAAAACATTTCATACTGCTGACGTCAATGTGCAGACAGATGTGGCTAATAATTGTTTCACATGTTATGTAAAGAAAAAATGGATGCCTAGGGGCTATTTTGCAGGTTAGGTTAGTTCTATAGCTGACACTGTTGTCCTCACAGTTTTGGCATGTAAAATGTTAGTAATTTGTGTGTAGTAGAGATAAATTTAAGGTGTTTGTTGTTGATGATGATAATCATGATTATACTGACATTGGGTTTGCATGGTGGTCGACTTTTGTTATTGTTGTTTCATGAAAACTGGATCGTGTAATGGGGGCTGGGCTAAGTTAAAGCTTTGTTGTTTTGTAGCTCTTTGCTCCCTTATCGTTGTTAGTCTCGCTAAGCAATCTCGTAATCAGAATCAGCACCCGTTTGTTCTTCTTGTTTACTTCCCAGCTAAAGCCCACCTCAACTCGCCATTGAAATAGTATGTTCAACTCAATGGAATCTTTTATACGTTGACTTTATATGGGGAGACGTTATACTCTATATAGTTAGTTAATAGATACTATATACCTTTATAGTGGTTGTGGGATCTTGGCATGTAATGTAATGTATGGTCGAGTCATATAATCTAACGTGATGCTGAATTTCATTAACAATTATGTTGATACAAGGAGTCTCACTGCTGAGGTTTGAGGTACACACTCTTACACGTGCGTAGGTACGGCGAGAAGCCAGAGAAAAATAGTTTGTCCTAGTCAGAGTCACCACAAAAAAAACAAGTTGCTTTGGTTTGGTGTAGAGGAGACGAAACGGTTTTAAACAGTATACAAAACAATGCCATGTTTGTCTTCTTTTTATTTTTCTCCTTGAAAATTGGCTGGGATCGCATTATATTTTAAATTGTATTGTTAAATTTTTCTTTTCTTCTGCTTTGGAAACGTCGAAATCCACAAAATTTTAAAGAGAGCTATGAGTTAGGGAAGTCCTATGAAAACAAGGGACGTTCATTGTATTTGGTTCAGGAAACGTTTTATCATCATCACATAATAGTTTCAAGTGGCTATGTCCAGGATACGAATGAAAAAATGGGGTTGGAAATTATCATTGATCAATTGCATTTTATCGTTATCAATTACCGTCATCGCGTTGTTGTGTCATGTTATGAGAGTTTGTACGTTTCTAGTTATATAAATAGGACGAAAGCTACCAAAAAAATAAAACAAAGTTGCTCTTGACTTGTATGCCTTTGTTGTTACATCAATTTTTAACACATGTATGTTATCATTTGTTTCTTTCCAGCTTCAAAGAAGATACTGAACTAGGAAGGAGAAAAAGGAGAGAGCGAACACTTTTTTAGTGATAATGAGAAAAGTGAAGTGAAACAGTGAGAGTAAGTATTTGCTTAGTAGGTGAGTACAAATAAAGTGGTAATAGTGAAACGAGAAACGTTAAACAGAAAAAATGTCACAGTTACTTCAAGTTCACATAAATCAAAGACTTTTAAAGTCTGGAAGTGGTGAGAGCAGCCCAGCAAGTCCTGGGTTGATGAATAGTCCCATGGCCCTAAGTCCAATGTCGGTAGGTCCCTCCAGTCCGCAAGGGATGCCGATCCCTCGTCGATCTGCACAAGAGACATGGATCGTGAATCCAAATACCCTTTTGTCCAACAACACTTTCACCAGTGGGAATAACTGGAATGGTGGAAGCACGCTTGATGCAAATGTCGACTCCCCATTAGAAATGTCATCAACCATGACTCTAAATCAGGAATCAGATTCCCTTCATGGGGATGGAACAATGTTTTCCAAATTAACGATGGCAGTTGATGATGATGAAATTTTCAAAGTGGAAAAGAATGATTTTCTTACAGAGCCAACATTGACAGAGTTAAATCAACATTTGTCAGCAGATCCAGATACTCTTTTAGATGGACTCAATTTTGATGACTTGTATTGGCCCCCAGAGTCATTACATGGAGTCACTGAAGCAACCCCATCTCCCCAGGCTGCTCCTTTGCTCAATATGATCACAAATGAGCCAGAGCTGGATCTTATGATTGCCCCGTCTTCATCCTTTCCTCCTATGGTTAGCAAATTGGTAGTTCCGGCTACTAGTGTTCCTTCAACTCAGTCATTATTGGAGCAGACTACTTTGCAAGCACCCTTGACTCTGTCATCTGATATCACCACAACTACAAGCACGATCTTGTCAAATCCACCAACTTCCAGGTACCTTTAAGGAAAGCTTATATATATATGGTGATATTATTTAGGAAGAAAGTTATTATGTTCTTTGCTGACTCATGCATATTTTTTTTTGGTTCAGTGTTACTTCCCGCAGCAGTTCTGCTGGTCTTAGGGAGCTTCTTCTTCGAAGAGAGTTGCAGAATTCCTTGGAATCCCCTGATGTAGCTAGTCCTTTGGGGCAGTCGCTTCCACGCTCAATGCTAACCCCATCACCTGGAGCACTGACCCCTCGCTTATCAACTTCTGCACCGACGGGTGCCGGAAACAATGCATGGGAAACTTGGCAGCAACGACGGGAAGCAGTTTGGCAGCGACGTGACCCAAGACCACATCTTTTATCAACAGGATCTTTGGCAGAAGCTGGCTCTACTTCAAGCCTTTCTGCAGGTTAGAGTTTAAATATGAAACTATCTCAAACAATATGCGAATAATTCAGATATGAACATAAGCTGTTATTATTCGAGTTAAAGAGGTTTACTAAGGAAACTATTCATGTCATTTCTTTTCAGACGTTCTGAGTCCTGGTGGAGGACTTTCTTTGTCCATGGATGAAGGCTTTGATTCAGATGATGTTAGCGACAGAGACTCAAGCGACGAAGGTACATCATTGTTAACAAAATCAATATAATACTTCAACTGTGGAAAATGTTAAGACTAATCTAATCTAAATTCTGATTGTTATATAGAGTCCGAAGTGAGTGATACAGAAAGCAATGCTGGTAGTACAAGTGGAACTAGGAGAGAGAGACTTTTCTGGCAGTACAATGTTCAAGCAAAGGGGCCCAAGGGACAGCGTTTGGTTTTGGCTCCAACGCAGGAAGATCCTCATGTTCTTCAAAAGCCCACTGACCCTGTATTCAGTCCATTGTGTCATATTCAAGGAATCAAACACAGGTTAGTTGGCAAAAGGAACGTATAAAATTTCCCAGAATAAATATTTGCATCTATAAATCATAACTATTGGTTGCATTATTTATTCAAGTTGACATATTACTTTTGATATTTACAAATTGCTCGTTTTTTTTAAATTTACAGTGGTAAAGCAAGAAAAGGTGATGGAAACGATTTGACACCAAATCCTCGCAAGTTGTCTGCTATCGGAAAAGAGTTAGACAGACTCAACAAAGTCATTGCTGAAATGACTCCAGTAGCAGATCTTCCATCAGCAGTGAAATCTCGTTCAAGAAAAGAAAAGAACAAACTGGCATCCAGGTAGGTGTTCGAAATGTTTATGGAATATTAACTTGAAAAGAGTTAGACAGACTCAACAAAGTCATTGCTGAAATGACTCCAGTAGCAGATCTTCCATCAGCAGTGAAATCTCGTTCAAGAAAAGAAAAGAACAAACTGGCATCCAGGTATGTATTCGAAATGTTTATGGAATATTAACTGAGCTATATATTTGAGACTCATCCTTCATTGATCGCATTACATTTTCCCTTTTACTTTTCTCAAATTCAGAGCCTGTCGCTTGAAGAAGAAAGCCCAACATGAAGCAAACAAGTTGAAACTGTACGGTTTGGAGCAAGAGCACAGTAAGTTTCAAAACACTTTTTTATAAATTGTGATAATAAATCTTGTTTGCGATAGTCTTTTAATAATCTTCTTTTATCTTAATATTCAGAGCGTCTTATGATGGTTATTCAGCAGTCTCGACAAGCAGTGTTTGCCAAATTTGATGGCAGTCAGACAGACTCAAGTGAGCCTGTATCTGCGAAACTTGAACGAATCTCCAAAATTGGAACAAGTAAGGGAATCAACAATGGTTATAGTGAGTATTAAATTTTTTGCTTTTTTTCTATCGAGGCTAAGTTACGGTCTTCCCTCAGAAGGCATTTAACCAACATGAAATTTCATGCATCCCTTTTTTTGTTATCACATTCCAGAGCATAGAATTGCTGGACACACGACTGAATTCGTCAATAAAGTTTTGGAGAAAGTGAAACAGGGGGTGCCGGATGGGGGCATCAACGAGTTGTAATTTTACCATCACAGATGCAAATCCGCCTCTGGGCCATCGAACGGAGTGTGTTGTAGACGGCACTGAAAATTCTTGTTTTTGCGCCACCGCCAGGATTTCTGAGTGAGGCTGAAATATCTCCCCAAAATGTTTAGGTATGGATGAGTTGACTTGGCTTCCAAAATTAGTTAACGAAATAGGAGCCTAGTAGCAGTGAAAAAAATATGACTCAGTGGCCTTTTAAATCCTGTCAGTGGTGCTCAGAAAAATTTGCAGTTTCCGTGATAGAATGCGAGAGTTTCTATTTTGCTAGTTGATTTGGTTATCATATAAATACATCGCGAAGGTACAGCGATACACCGTAGCCACACATGCATTAATGTGTTAAGTAATTTAGCATCTATTTACATTATAAGATTGTTTGGTTCAAGCTAGAGATGTAAAAAAAGTTGTAGTTACAGTAGGGCGGTTATGATTACACGTTAGTTACTCTTGGAAACGTGTTATCATTAGAATTTTTAAGAGTAGAAGGTTTTTGCTTTGCTAATTTTTGTATTTCGTAATACCTACATAATTGTAAAAAGTATGAAACGGGAAGTTGATGATGTGAAGGGATAGGGATAACAATTTAAATGGTCCATTTTAAGATGAAAATCTTAGTAGATGAATCTATACCACCTGATGACAAAGATAAAAAGCCTTTATCAAAGGGAGCAACTCCATACATTAAACCTTAAGGTTCTTGTTTTGTTTCACAATACTATCCTTTTTTCATCACATCTCACCCCTTAAACAACCACACGTTACAAAAGTAATCGCTAATCAAATCATATTGATTAATGCAATGTATTACTACCAACTACCCCTGCCCTTGCAAATACAAACTGCTTTGATTCCGAGAGTGTAAATGATTGAGTGAAAGATTGAGAAACTGATAGAATGACATCTTTTTCATATAAATTAGGTTAGGTAACGAAATATATAATTATATTTAAGCATAAAGATGTATATGAATCACACCTAATTGTTTGGCTATTGAAAACGAGTACCTTTCACTGCATCACATCATATTCATGAAGTACGAAAAGCTATTTGCCTGGCTCTCTAGTCTATAAAGTGTAAATATATTGGAATTTATGCCGCGTTTTAAAAATGTGTAAAAGTTTATACATGTTATGCAGATGTATAGAAAGGATTATAAAAATCTATACAAACATTATATTATAGATTATGTATATTATATAGATATATATATATATATATATTATTGTTTGATATTTGCTCCAAAAAAAACAATCGAAATACTTTAATGGTAATCTCTTTCCGACGAAGTACCTAATTTTTTGTGATTACGTTAAATGGCAGACAAAATGGGCCCTTAAAGTAAATTGGCTGTGACTTGTAACATGTTTGGTTTTGTAAAATTCGACGAAAGAAAAATTTATTGATTATTTAGCCAACTGCATTTATTATCATAACTAAATTGATTTAGTTGAGTCAGCCAATTGTTTCGTTAAGTGATTTTTTCGAGAGTAAAATATATCGTGCTATTTTTCACAAATTTTGTGGTGCTTTGAGTTCCGTTTGGAAACAGTGGTATATATCTTTTTTCAAATTAACTGTAATCACGCAGCTTTTCACTAAAGAACAACAAATTATAATTCAGTTGGGCCACAATCGGTGCGTGTTAAAATTTAGAATTGTAAATATAAATATGAGCAGCGTATCGAAAGAATTAGCTGTTAGCAAATATTTTATGTATGTAATTAAAAGCTATATTATACAAATATATCTATATATATATCGAGATCAGAAATGAACCCTTGACAACAAATTCTTTGATGAGCTGACAGCAACACAAACCAAGGCTTGCCGTAAATTGAGAGGTTACATTGAAGCTTAATATTTCGGAATTGATGTGTGTATTTTTATGAACTAAATCTATTCTTACAAAACTTGAATTAACTAATAACAATTGGGGTATCCAAATATCAACAAACATTTTAAAAAATTTACTCGCTGTCATAGTTTAGCTAGTTACTTACTTGGATCAGTTTAGCTGCCAGGCTTACGTACGCATATAGAAATATGCTATATATAAATACACTTATATATATTATATAGTATGATGATTAAAATCACTAATTCTCTAGTTAATAATACATTATATATGCAATTGGTAACAGAATTCCCTTACATACAAGTATGCATAGGAAATATTCAGAAAGGGTTTTTTGTAGTTGAGTATCTCGATAGTTGAGTAGACTTCCTTCATTCTGTCTGTCATTCGAAAGTACACATATAAAATGCAAACTTTACTGAGTTTAAATTTTTGATGGGAAGCGACATGATCTGCCTCAAAAGGAGAAATCCTCAAGTGATGTAATTATTGACAGATAGACTTTGGAAGCCTGACTGTGTTCATAATTTCAATATATATTCATACATACATATATATAAGTATATATATATGTAAATCTTATATATGTATTACTCTAAGTTGTTTTTTGTTCAGTACCGATGTGATGTTTACATGGATTCAAAGTTCACGAATATTTCTGCTGATGATGGTGGAGTTGGTTTTGTATAGAGGTTAAATAAAATTAGTTAGATACTTAAGTACGATGATGATTAGTTGGGTAACATGAAAAGATCAGTATGCTGCTATTTTATAGGATGAACTTTATTATATCTAAATTTACACATAAAATATATATGCTTAATTTACGAAACTATATACGTTAAACTAAGACTTTTGTAAAAGTGTAACAACAAACAATTTTTGTAACAGAATACTTGTCACATCTATACAAAAGTTGCTGGTAATTTTTTTTGGGATCTGTTTGTGTTTTAATTGAAGATAATGTATGTTTATGCAATTAAATTTGCTAGCATTACGTCATTGTTTTCATGTGCTAGATATATACATATTAAGATAATATATGTAAGTTTGTGCTTCAATCAACAATATTTTGATATCAGGAACTACTGACTCAATTTCATGAGCATTTAATGTTTTTTGATTAGAAGTAATTTCTGTATTACCCCAAGTAAAATGTTTCTGGCTAGTAATACTTATCATCATGCGCATTGTTTCCATGGGAAAAACTGCACTTCAGTATTTTTTAGGGTTACTATGGTTTCTGTTAATGAAGGGGGGTTTGGTCTTTGTTAGGGAGGTGTTGGAATGGTGGTGGCCGTAAATGTATACAGAATATCTATGTATAAAATGTGTTTGAAATGGCGTGTATTGGTGTATCCTTTGAAAATATTGTGCATGGTGATGTTTAAAAAATAATTGTTTTGTCAGCTTAAAAATTAGCTTTACGGAGAAATGGAATAAAAGTAATTTGTTGAGTAAGGAATATATAAGAGTATATTTTAGTAAATGGGTGGTCACTCTATCCTTAAGTATAATCATATCAGTAGTAATATAAAATGATGTTAGTTTTTTGTAGTAATTGTTTAGTTGTTGTTATACTAATATAATATGATATAGTTCTGCTATTTATTTCTTGAGTGAAAAGTTCAAGATTTTTTAAAAGAGAGAAAACTTATGAGCTGTTTTGTTGAATTTTTTTTATATATCATATAGTTTATAGTTTATACACATATAGATATATATATATATATATATATACATGAATTACCTATCTAATATACTATGTTCCTCTTGAAGGTTGATGGCTTATGATGGCACACAACCCTAAAAAATGTGTAAGTTTGTTATGAAGTTTTCGTTTTGCCATACGTTTATATAATTGATCATATACGTAACGTACGTACTAAGTTCTAGACACAAAGGTTGAGTTTTTTTTGCTGTGAAGAGTGATTCCCAGACGTTCATTGTTTTGTTATTTGAACTTGGGCTATCTTGAATTAAAAGATATTTAAACCAAAAAAAAATACAAGAGTTGAAACACAATCATTGATTTTTGAACGCACATCTCTTTATTCATCATATATCTCTCATTCTCTACTGAGACGATACATTATCATGATCATCATCATCATAAAAGTTAATGTTTACTCTTACACATGGCATTATTGGCATAAAATAGTATATTTTCCCATGCATTTCATACGTGCAGTAATCACATTTGAACTCAAAAAGTTGTCAACATAAATTGAATCACCCATTTGGTAAAACTTGCTTTATTTTTACCTTCTCTGTCTCGCGGAATGCATGTTTCTTTGTAGATTTCTTAAGCTACTGAAGCTTTCTCTTCAAACTGAACCGTTAATTTTACGCTCTACGTATTAGGTTGGGAGCCAAACTTTTATTAGCATTTTAGCATGGAACACTACAATTACTATATATCGTTACCTTTATCGCACGTTATCAATTAATCATTTACCTTTTATCTCCTCAGTTGTTAGTCTTAACTTGCCGGCAAGTCAATTTTTTAAACTAAAATAAAATTAAGTTAAAGCAGCAGTTAAAATTATTTTTTTTGCTAGTACAATTGGAATGGTATGGATTATGACTTCAAAAAGTATTGTTATCACAAATGGCAGAGGTTCTATGTTCTACATTATTTTTTTCCAGTGTCGCTAATTCAATTAGCTATATTCAAGTTTTACTAGTTCATTAGAAATATAAACTGAAGCTAGAAACTTGTCTCTACGAAAATATTTTTTATATCCGATCATAAACGTTGTTATATCCACCATTCATTTTTACACTTTCTTTCAATCCTGAGTTGTACAAGGTGAGTGATATTCAATTCTATTTTATACTGTACACTTCATAACAAAAAATAGAATGGTGGTGGTTGTGAAGGTGGTCCTGGTTAGGCTTCTATGCTGATTATACACTATCTATAAGATTAGTAAATGCAATTATATTTTGAGTAATAGAAGGAAAGTACACTTTGCTTCGATATTAAGGTGAAGAACATCACTGCAACATTGAAATAAAAATTAATTACTACTGTGAATTGGACACTGTTATATATACTATTTGCTGTTTCTACTATGCTATATTAGACTCATTATTTATAGAAGCTCAGTAATACTGAAAATAATCACTTTTTTGCTCATCTACATGGCTCACATTTATTTGCTATATTTGCTTCCCATTCCTATTATGCTTTTTCAGGTTATGCAAAATTCTAAGGCTTTTTGCGACTACGAAAATGCTGCTGCAATAGCTTTCTTCATAGCTAAAAACAGCTTTATGCCACAATCCAGCATTTTTAGTGCTGAATCGAAACTAGGTCCACTCGAATATTGCTATTAGTCTAATTAGGAGCTTAAACATAAAGTAATTCACTTTTTTGCTCATCTACATGGCTCACATTTATTTGCTATATTTGCTTCCCATTCCTATTATGCTTTTTCAGGTTATGCAAAACTCTAAGGCTTTTTGCGACTACGAAAATGTTGCTGAAATAGCTTTCTTCATAGCTAAAAACAGCTTTATGCCAGAATCCAGCATTTTTAGTGCTGAATCGAAACTAGGTCCACTCGAATATTGCTATTAGTCTAATTAGGAGCTTAAACATAAAGTAATTTTGTGACAAATGAGTACTTTAGACAAATTTGCGGTTGCCTGAGTTTGCTGATTGATTTTGACAACGAGTTTCAGGTTCGAAACTACACCAACTAAATTTTACCCCCTTCTCTAATCTAGGAAGGACGTCTCTAAGAATTAACCTAACTGTCTATGTGTTGCTGAGAGGGTGAGCTGAATTCGATCAGAAAATATCATGTGTGGCTGAGTTTAATTCCTCACAAGCTGGTGGAGAAAACTAGGGTTCATATATAACTACCATAAAATTATGTATCGTCTCCGGTATTCCTACTTCAGGATCAGGTATACTTTTTGCTTTTCCGTTTATTGTGTACTTTTTTTCATGTCATGTTCAAGTAGCATTTATCTTCTAGGTGGTATAGCAGGTGCTCGAGCTGGGATTGGAGGTACTCCTTGTTGCTGTTGAGGTTGGGTTGTACGAGCAGGGATAGGAGGTACGTCCCCTTTAGATGTTCCTACTTGTCTTGGAGGAATTGGGGGTACGTTCCCAATGGGTGGACTGCTATGCCCTGATCCTGATCCGGTGGAGGACGTTTGACTAGACTGCTTGCGAACCACTTCTCTTTTAGGTGATTCCATAATAAGTTTCTCAATGGGGGGCTCCTTCTTTGGGGAATCTGTTGGAGACATTCGTTTTGGAGGTGGGGGAGGCTGAGCTGATGCAATCCCTTTGTCAGAGGTCTCAGGTGGGGATATCCTATTTGGTATTGGGGGTGGGTGACAGGCATTGAATGATAGCTGCATCCTCTTTGGGGAGTCAACTGGTGATATAGTTGGTGAGGATCGGTTAACCTAAAACAATAAAGCATTTTTTTTGGCGTTTAGAAAATTACTTTATAAAAGTGCAAAATAACCAGAGATTAATAATAAACTGGAAAAGTTATCTTACCGCTTCCGAACTCATGACTTTTCTTTCAGACATCGGCGATCGGGGTGGTGGTGGTCTGTTAGGTGCTGGTTTTCCCATTTGGGGCTGATTAGGACGTGGGGGTCCCTTCATTTTGTTGCCTTCTCCTAGTCTTGAATCAGATAAGGTTCGGCGCAGTCCTTCTTCTAGATTTAATGTACATTTTTGCATAAATAGAAGTTCTTTCTGGCGAGTTAAGTTTGCATATGGTTTTGTACGAGAAATTAGTTCTGACCTGCATGAACAGTTAAATTGGAGAAACTGTTGTTTGCCTTGATTGTATTATTATTTTGGGATGGATGAAGTGGAATACAGTTATTCACACAAATTGCCATTTCTTTATCCAAATGACTTTCCCAGTCTTTTGTTTTCAATTTAATTGACACGATGTGTCGGCCTACCTATAATTTAATTTATACAAATGATAATTAGTTTTACAATGGTATACACGTACAAGTATGTGAAGCATTTATTTTTATACACATATGTATCAATCAACATACTTGAATTGTTTCCAGCATCGCTGCAGCAAGGGCAGCAAACCCTTCCTTAAAAGTGATCCAAACCTCATCGCCAATATGTCTGATCAAAATAACAGTGCCACAACCACTTAATTCATTGAGAATGATTTCATCACTTTCTTCATCTTCAAATACTTCTGGACTATCCGCTTTCAGAATGATGGTCGCATCTGGTGGTCCAAGTTGTTTGACAACTTCCGCAAATACCTTGTCCCGTTTCACCTCATCAACTGCAAATGCCTCTACCTCAATTACAGAGACAACTGGGCGATGGTCACTTTGTTTCAGCTCAGCCCGTCCGTAGTGAAGGCATCGTCCAGGGTTCCAGTCTGGTGGCGGAGCTGCTCCGAAGGAAAACACAGAATCCACAGAATCTAATCAAGACAAATTATATATTCCCCTCGGATATTGTAATAAAAACGCTTACTCATGTCGGACAGGGGCATTTTACGTTTCCATAAAACTCTGTCCGTCCAAGCGGGTATTCGACATTTTTCACTTGTGTCATAGTCCTCGGAAAATAGGTCATATTTGTACGTGGGAGCAAATCCGATTTCTCCTTCCTCATAACTCATCAAACACGTTCCCCTTCTCTTTTTCCATTATAAGTTGATCCTTCTTTAGAAGTAAAGGCCATTCCTGACGTGGCACCAGGTCTTTCACCTCATCACGATCCATGTCCAGTCGAAAGTTGAAATCTCCACACCAAAATATGTAGTCATGGGATTCTAGTGTTCTTCCCTGCAAATAAAAATCCAAAAGAAACTTGGCATGTGTTTCGTATTTACTTACAGCTAAATACAATTATCATTAAATGCTTTACCATAGGAAATAATATATTCTTTTTAATTTCAGCGTAATCGTTGCATCTCTCCTTAGCTTGATTTTGCCCTGCGGCAAAGTGTGAACACACGAAGCAAACGGAAGTGCTGTAGATGACAAATCTGATTGCGCATGCACCTTTATTGCCTGTGCGATTCAAAAATCATTATATTTCCTGGCTCCATATATTTTCTATTGAGGAATAGAACTTCTTATTTTTATTTTTTATGCTTTACCAGTTGCACCACCAAGCCCCGTTTTGACGGAGTCCGTAGCAACGTCTCGGATATGTGGAAGAAGTTCAGGCCGAGTGAAAACGTACAGGCAAACACCCACTAATTGGAGCGTGCTCAAAAGACAGTAGCCCCTGTCCCTATTTAGTATTTTACCT
>JAANSM010001038.1:0-21216 GCA_036850725.1 Orchesella villosa | reverse complement strand
GAGCATCAACAACGTAATTTTGTATAGCGAAACATGTTTTAGCGTTTTGTTCTGTTTCACACATGAGAACGAAACGGGAACGGAACGGAGTTCGTTGAAACGAAACGAAACGGAAATTTTGAAACGTTTCAGTTTAGAAACGGAACACATCCCCGTTTCTGAAACGTTTTTAAAACATTACCAGCACTGGTCCAGAGAAAGAGAAGAGAAGCAAAGTGAAAGTGATGGATGGAAGACTCCCTGATCCCTCCCATCAGCATTGGTAAGCGCCATGTAATGTATCTTATTAAGTTCCATGATACTATCAATGCCATATCAAATTAGGTATTTGTATATTACAAGCGTTACATTACGTGTTTTTAAACACATTCTAAAGTATCAATTGGAGAATTGGCAATACAGACAACATGTCGTTATAGCCTGTCGGTGTTTAAGAGCATTTTCTTGTTTAAAACGTCTAAATATACTCAGCCTCTGTTGTTGCCAATTCTGCACCAGCAATTACCTGTCTGTCTGATAAGGCAACTGAACCTACTGGTGCAGATAGGGCCATGTATCGATTTTACACCGTTTAAAATGATAAAATGATACTTGCAACTTTGATGTTCATCAATAAGTTGAGTTAATACGGGACAGTATTGACTTAAAATTAAAATGTGAAAAAGTTTGGTTAAATTTTACAACTCTAACAATTGTATGCCTTTCGGAATCGATACTTGACAGAGAGTACTTACCGACCGCGACTTGAATTTATAAGGTTGAAGGTGGGATTATGGACCATGTCGGTCTGTTGACTAGGGTGAATTTAATACCACGCGCGTTTTTTTCGAATATTCATGCAACCACTTAACATCCAGAAGTAAAGTTATCGAATCTCGATTTCAAAATATCCCAGTATCATATTCTAGCATTATCTTTTGTTGAAACGCGTTGAAACACACGTTGAATTTTATATATGTTAAACCTCTACATAAAGCAGACATAATAAACTTACTCAATTATGTAATCCCGTTTTTCATGTGGTTTGTAAATAGTATGTTACAGCAACGATCAGACCATGAAGTACAACATTTGGCTTCTGGATTTCAAAAGATGAACTACTGCAGTTATGCCAGTCAATACTTTTGAAGGAAACATGTCAAGTGTTTATCATAAGCAAATCAAGTAAAACATTTCCCAAGTTCAATCATTAAACTGATGGATTTTCTCCTTCAATGCAGAAGTAATGATTTGGATTATAAAAGAAGTTTAAGCTAGTGTAACATATAACCATAAACTTTGTTAGCTATATAGTACTAACTTTTATGAAAGGCTGCATAGCACGTTTTATTAAGCGGTGTATCAATGTGAAATCCAACTTGAGAATTGCGAAACTATTGAATAATATAAGTTGAACAACTCCAGATCAAATTAATGAGTAGCCAAAAAAATTTAAATATGCTAAATCAGAGTGACGCGAATAAAATACAGTTGAAAAATTTGTGCAACATATATTTTCAGTCGGTGTCGCTGACTTCTCTTAAGGATATAAAACCAGTTTCCAAATATGGCAAACAAGTATAATAAATTAGCTTAATAGAGTTCATGTGCACAATTACTATACTTAGCATATTATGAGAATTCGTTACGGCCAATAAATTTTTGCACATAATTCTTGAAAAGATCCATTTAAGCTAGTTACAAACAATAATCAAAGGAAACATGGTTCATTTCCTCAGCCTGAATGCTGTCAAGTGAAATAAAACTCTATAATTTATTGAGTAATCACATTGTATTGTGAAGAATGAAGAAGAAAATGATTCATAAACTCAGCATTCCTACTACGTAGCATCAGCTATTAGTATCCCAATACAAACAACGGGTTTATTACCCTTGCAGTATTTATTACACAAATTCCTCATTGGAAACCTTCAGTAAAACCAATTTATTTTTCACTTTTATCACCAGCAAAAACGCTAATCCAACTTCAGTTCTAGTAAGGACTGCCCAAGGAACGTAATTCAATTAATTGTGTTAATGTATCTAGAGGGTGATTCGCACGTTTCCACAAATCATTGACTTACTACCTTTCTGGTTTGCTATTTACACCAAGAAAATCATGCTACCCAAAAACAGGGAGAAATAAACCATGGTATACAACATGTATCACAAATGAGATATATTTTCATGCTTAAAGAATCATGAAAACAGGTAAGCCGTTTTTATTTCCCCCATAACGTTTTTAGGTATATTTGCTTTCAAATAAAATGCCATTTTTTTGTAATCTAGCTTAATAGAAACCTGAAAAAGTATTTCAGCAATGACAATAATAACACGAGTGGAATAACAATGTGGCGAAAATTACTGTATTCCAGTGTCTGGCAAATAAAAAGGAATTAGAGAGAATGTACAGCGTTTCTGGTTGTGTTGCAGTCTCATGCAACAACCAAAATAAACAAAAGAGAAGGATTCAAGTGTCGAAAACAAGTCTGTGTTGCAGTAAGCGAAGAAAAAGTTTTGTGAAGCATCGACTTGTAAAAATTTCCTACAGACGCAGCATGCTAGACCTAACCTGGTGTGCCCAACGAGAAAATCCAAAAGGGTTTCTACTTTCACTGTACGAATGAAAAAGAAAGAAAACGGTGTCAGAGAAACGAGATAGTTGCACTGCTTTGTGGTGGTGGTGTGTGCCAGCTTGCAAGTTTTCCACCACCAACCGATCAAGCCTGCTGTTGCTATACTGGATGATATATGTCAAATCTGACTCTCTTTCTCCGTGTTCCTTAAAGTTAACACTGTCAGTAGACATTTTGTTGGATATCAGGAGTCATTCCTTTGTACTCGCCTTAAAGTGGGGAAGCTATACTATCATTGTAATACTTTTTGATGTTCCCTTACTACATTGTTATTATATTGCGCTCAGCTTCCTACAAAAATGATACGTATCATCCAATCGGAGAACTGACACTTGGTGCCCAAACCCCCTTAGCTGCTTACCTTTTTTTATGCTGTGGAATTCTGTGTATGCACAACTTCAGAATGGTTTAGAAACTGCCGTGTAATTTTGTGTAGTTGTGAAGACTTCTTTTTACTATACTTGTATCTCAAGGAGAAAGTTTGAATCGCAGTGTCTCACATTTCAATCAGTACTTGTAAAGATTTGATTTTGGGTAGTGCTTTCACCACTTGCTATTTTGTCTTTTTAAATTCTTTCTGATAGATGATGCTGCTGCTAAATAATAGATTAGGTAAGTCGTCTCATTCTACCTCGTTGTTTTTAATTGTTAATCCCAAGTAAAAAGGAATTTTTTTTAAGTAACAAGGAAATGCTCCCGACCACAACTTCATATCTTAACTTGGAACTTCAGCTTTTGACACAAACTCAATAAATTTTTGAAGTACTGGGAAAAAGGTATCCATTTGAAAACTGAAACCTGCGTTGTTACATGTACTGGATGTGTTGAAAAGGTTTATCACTAAAGGCCAATTTGTATGGATGATGCTTTCTAACAAACATAAGATATTAAAATACAGACTCAACTTATTTTCTAATAGCAAGGAAATGGTGAGGTGAGTCAATTATGGATTTACTTGTATAGAACATGCTTTTATTTCATAGTTGGAAAAAAGAAAACTCTAAATAACTGATTAATTCTTTCGCAATTTTTTAAAGATTTTTAACCATGTAAAACCTAGTTTTCCCCGCGATTAGACATTTCAGGAACATTTTATAAAAAATAAACGATACAAAGATGTTTCACAATATCATAGTGCGAAAACAAACGTCCTCAAAGAATCGATACTTAGCAAAGCTTAAACTTTAGTGCAACATACGCACCTCACACAACAAATTTCAGTCAAAACCGTCGCAATCATCTTTAATCATTCCCTCATAAGGACTAACTGAGATGATTGCAGAAGCTAAACAATCTATTGTACCGATGATAATGATGTGAACTTGATAGTACCATGAAAGTATGAAAACACAAAAATGGATGGGAGGAAGCATCGAAAAGTAGTAAAGAGGAGGTTATCAGATCGACTATAAAAAGAACGTTAACAAAGACCACACGGCGATATTCCATCTCAATCTCAATTTGAAACTAATATGAGACGGACTGGAAGCGAGTTTCAGTAACAACACGACAAACGGTATAGCGTCCTTTTGAACCAAAGAGCAAAAGCTTCCACAGTGACTATATCATGTCACAAACTATACAGATATACCTATTTTGTTTCAAATACATCCTATTGAGATAGATCCTTATCTAAATTGGAAAGTTGGCTTATATTACCTTAACATCATCCTTATATATGTACTCATTGATATGAAAATATATCTGTTTTCAATCTGGAGTTAATGGCTCCCTTTCATGTGGACAAATTCTTTCAATTACTTTCAACAACCTTCATGCTCAAAATGTGTTCCTCATGATTTGCTACCCTTTGCTTCGGAATTTTTCATCACTTTGCTACAAAATACTTTTCCCATGCTATCAATATACAAACTGAAGAATGCAAGGTACATACGTTTGGTTTCTCTACCTTACATACATATAATGTATTTGGATCAAATTAAAACCCCACAATTTCAAAAGAAATCTGCCGAATCACTATGAAAAATATGCACACACAAAATCAAACCAATGTTTCAGGAGTATAGTACTATTACCAAAATGGGGACAAATACTTAAGTATTGAAAGTGTACAAGTATTGATCAATAAGAGGTAAAACTTTCTTACGAGCATCTTATCATTAATGTGTACAAGAGAGGCTTTTAATCTTATCGTTAGTAACTTCCTTGCGGGTTTCTCACACGCGTATTTCTCATGTACAATTCTCAAATTTTTTAGGCAACTGATGCATGCTTCATCTTAGTTTCTAATACTTTCATATTATAGTTTAATAAATAAATGTGACAGCAATTATTTGCAAACATGTTCAAACCTTTTTAAAATATGAAATACGGGTTGGTGTATTCGCGCTGGCGCGGCCATCCCGATTATGAGAGCTATTTAATCATCAAATTCCTGCAGAAATTCCGAAATCTGAGATAAAAGACTGCCACGGTGTGTGGCGGTCGTATCTCAAGGTTTATCTATTATATTCATTTCCAATCTACTCAGATTCTTCATGTTCGTAGCAGCTTTTCTCATCGCTTCTATTATATCTGCAGTTTTCTCATATTTTTCTTTAAAACTACTTTATCTTCCATCTACCACAGAAAAATGAATAGATGACTGAAAGAATGCAAACAAATCGCAGTAGGAAGTCAAATGTAGGAGCGAAAAATATGCGTGTGTAGAAACATTGTGAGCAATTTAATGTAAGATGAACATTTTTGCAATAAAAAAAGCTAAAAGTACAGTATGAGTTTTTCATTGGATCTAACTATGACTTCTGTTCGGATGTGTGCAATGTGCGTAAGTACTTTTCAGGGAACTCCGTAATCATCCTCAGATTCTTCTATACTTATATTTCCGTTTAATTTTCGAATGTATAAAAATAAACGCCTGTTGGAATGGAAATGTGAAAGCATCTTCCCCAAGGTCCAAGATAGACCAAATCGCCACGTGTACAAGAAGAATCATATAATTTTTCAAGACACTACCTTCTTTAGTATCCAGTGTGTCTGATAAAACACGCTCATGCATGTGCACATTCAATACTGTGTGCTCGCTTCAAGGAGCCCAGGTTCAAAGATGCACGTTATTCCTTTCTGAAGTTCCCCAAAAAACTGGTTACGCCAACAGTATTAGACGGTACGAAGACCGTCGGTGATGCACACACATTGAAAATTTGAAAAGGATTGCATTCACTCTACACGCGAAACTACATGAAATGCTCAAAGGGTCCCTCCAGTCAGCTCTGCAATTTCTTTTCGCGTTCTATTTTCACATTACTGAATTACGAATCTTCTTTAAGTAACTCTAGCATATATAAGGGAAAGGGGAAAACATGCTGAAATTTATTTGAGCATGGTACAGGCACAAAAAGTTGGCTTCCTTTTGAACTGGTCAGCAGATGTTGACGTCCAGCAACGTAAAGTACGTGTTTAGGTCCACTATTTTGTGCATGTATGATTTCCCAAAAAAGTAAAATGATTCAGAGGAGAGTTTTAAACGCATAATCAGCAGGAGTAGTCGTAGTAGCAACGGTTTGCCTGGAGAATATCAAAGTCGTGCTCGACTACCACTTTCACATTAGTAGCGAGAAAACCCCACGAAACCTTTACGACTCAGGAATGGAAAGTATAGGAAAAGGAGTCCAGTGGAGTTGTAACTTGTTTGTTTCAAAATATGAGGAGTGTATGAGTTGAAGTTTTGTAGCGAGCTACCGGGGTTTAAATGGTATATATAGCACAGGAAGCAGACAATATAAAATAGAACCAGGTCGTCAGAATTCCCCAGGGCACAGTTAAGAAGCACAGTTGGATGTAATTTGATACAGAGCTGAGAAGATCACACAGGGGCATACAATGTACACGTTCCCAAGAAATAGGGAAATGGCATTTCTTCCATTTCCATATACTCCAAGGCATTGATTAGACCGTAATCAGGTACCTGATATTCTAATTGTGTAGGAAAAAGAGAAAGAACTTTCACTTGAGAAAATTTTCAAGGTAACTAACCAGACACTACTCCTTCCTCATTTAACATTCACTTCCCTTCCTAGCAAAATGAGTGCATTTCCCACAAACTTGGGTTTTATCAATGAGATAGTATATGAATGATTGGTAATTTCTCTTCCAGCTTTTTCGAATGCTTTCTCCAAACCCTTTTTCATGTATTATCCAGATTATTAGACCGTACATGACATAAACTTGGTTATGGTCAATTCAAACATAGAACTCTATGACTGAAATACGACCACTGCATCATATAGAATACATATATATGAATTGAATAGGGTTAATAAAATTGAAGCAAATGCCTTTGCTTCTGAATAATAATATTTTACACGCCGTTCTGAAAAGGGAAAATATAAAACACATGAAGAGGAAACGGGTATGTTACCCTGTTAAAAGATTCAGAAGCTGTCAGCCATTTTACGGGGAAGAGCATACACTTAAAAGAGTTTTCTTTTAGACTTTGTGTTTGTCCTAACAATCCCTATACAAAGCGTGTCCACCCATGTCGACAATACACATTCATGGGAACAAGACACTGGTTTAAGTGAGTTAAATTCATGAAGCCTGTGGGAGGATGGTACAGAAGTGAAACTGGGTTGGAGAATATGAAAACTCAAAAAATTACTTTTTCTTCGAGCGCCGTATTTGCCTCTCATGAGATTATATGTTGCATCACAAAAATAATAGGACAAAAAATACCTTTTTACCCTTATACTTCGTTTGTATTTTCCCCATTTCGCGACATTAGAACGCAAATACTCGACATATTTATACGTCAGTTGAAGTTTGCATCTACGTCTTGCGTACTTGGCTCAATATTCCCCAAAGACGGAATGAAGCTCTTATGACCATATTTTTTTGTCTCCCTAATCGGAATCTTGAATATCTGGTAACATGCTACGTTGCTCGCAAGTCAATTAAAAATATTTGCGTGGTCACATAATTGTGCTTGTCTATTGTTCCATTGTTGCTATTTGCAAAAGGTTTTCTGAAGCTTTTTACGCCACTAATTACTAAGCTTTTTTACAAGTAAAGGAATATACCTACGCATTATTGTATACATATCATATTACATACAACTCACAACACAACATTTCAAACCACAAGGATAGTCATTCCCCCCAACCCTTACAAAAGATTATACCCTTGTGAATAGTCTTGTCTCCCGACTCATAACGGTGATAATATTTAGCAACACTCGAAACGCTAGGAAAGTACAAATGTCGACAAACTAGTATTTGAGAGTAGTAAGAAATACTAGGAAAAGCAACAAAACCCACTACACCCTAGACAAACTTACAAGTGCTCATATTATGTAGCAATCGGAGAGGTAAAAAGTGTACTTATTACGAGGCTCACAATGTTCACTCTCATCCCAGGCAGATAGAGATATAAGCCAGTGGCACTTGTGTACAATACGTACACACATTGTACACAATTGTACTCATGATATGTACGTATTAAGTAGCATTATCCAGCCACTTCAACAAGCCGCTTGCAGTCCCCTTTGTGAGAAAGTGGTACAAGAGGAATGGTAAACAGACATGAAGATGTGGGAGACGGGAAAAACTCGGAGAAAAACCATCCCACAAATATACAAGTGATGGATGTAAAGTACCTGCGTTTTCTTTTCCATCATCTTCCTAATCTTTGGGGAAGCTTCAAAACTTGTATCATACATTCGTAAGCCATTGGTCGATTTCTATATATTTTGAAAGCGAGATGACATGTATGGTGCCTGGGAGATAGGTATAGGTGTACTTATGGTTATAGGAGGTTTCGCTGACATCGTGACATGATGATAGTCGAGGCAAGAAAAAGAGGGGAATATAGAGGAGAGGAGTAAAGGCTCTAACTGAATATAGAGATATATACTTAAAGTATACAATGCACAAGTTATATGTACAGTCACATAAGTACCATCATGTTGACGCTGATTGTATTTGATGGGCTAAAACATGAGAGGTGAATCCATAAAAGCTGCACTACATCAAGTCACCGAGAATCCAACAAGAATATGACGCCTCCCGCATCAACTTATATGTTCTACTCCTTTATTGCAAATTTTACGGCTGTCGAGAGCAACACACAAACTCAATTGCCTATTATGAAAAGAAGTAATTCAATAAGGTGCATGTCAACGAATTTGTAATTACTCAGCCGTAACTTTAGTTACGTACCTCTTAACTTTTGTCATTTTATTTGTTTTTTAGTGTTTGGTGCAAGGGGTAATTATTTAGCTACTTGTTGTCCCGAAGGAGGGAAATTAAAGAAACGTCTAACTACCTTGACATACACGTGCATATAGTTAATGCTAATAGCATCCTTGTTTCAATTATCGTGTACGTCAAGCCATTGCAACCCTTCCTTCGAATTTAAGAAGAAAACATTTCTATAGTTTTCTACTTATGTAGAATATTTAGTGCAGAATACGTTTGTGACAAACAATTATAGATGATAATTAAAATGGAACGAAGAGTAATTTTGCAAAATATCATGGTATTTTGCCTTTTCGTTCACCTTTTCCAATTTTGGATGACGATGAAATGTTATGTAAACCAAAAATGTTTTCACAAGAAAAGTAAATGCGTATGGTTACATAAATCGCAGATGGGGGTGCACACATGTTTCCTGCACAATCACTTAAAACTTCCTGCCTTAGCTAACCATGTATGTATCGTTACTTCACCCTTTTAAAAACAAATAGATGGCATCCATCTGAATCAACATTTTACTTAGAAATTCAGAATATCAATTCATGAACTTCCTTGTCAAAACAAATGGTTCTGAAATATTTCATTCATATCTGACACAGACTCATATGACACTCCTATCTGTTGCCTTACATCAACCATATGATGATGAGATAGTTCCGGTTGATGCTGATGTTCTTCGCCTTTCCAATTCAACAATGCAATGTATGGAACATACATAAAAAAAGAGAGTACTCTCACACGCGAATTTTCCCTTGTGAAGTACTCTCACAACAGCAAAGAGTTTTGGTGTGTTTTGAGAAAGCGACAGAGATCTGTATCATTTGCATGCATAATTTTCAGCTGATGCAAAACTACCAATTCCTATCAACAACTACCAACTATAATGCTAGGATTTCAATATTTTCATAAGCGTTAAACTGTGCACTATCTACAAAGTTATTGGAAAATAATGGCAAACCGTTTTCCCTTTCAGGAAAAACTTATCACTACTTCCAACTTTTAGCATACTCTTTGAGACTCAAGCCGTGCTAGATGTGCATTATGATGCAACCATTCCCAAAAGAGGGTGAGAGATAGAGATAGAATGGTTTTCAAAAAAAGTTTGGAGGCCGCTCTCTATATACCATCATTTTCGTATGACTTAGGAACGAATTGAGAGAAGAAGTAGGAAGTAGGATTTCCATAAATTTTCCCCTCTTCCAACTGACAAAAACTTGCTCCTTCACTCACCGTCACTAAACATTACAAGTTGAGACTGAGGAAAAGTGAGCGTGCATCATTTTTTATGTTTTTTCCACCGGAGAAAACAACCTGTATGGCTAAGCCTTAGAGCAAACTCGTTCAAGTTATAAAATGTTGTAAAAGCAAGCAATATAAGGAATGGATGGGATAACGAGGAAGACCCCCACTTTTACTTTCACTTTTGTTGCCTCAAGGTGTTCGGATTCGCATTACCTGTAATGTGGAAATTCTCACAGGTTAAATCAGATCATCATACATGGGAGTCTGTAGCAGAACTCTCCTCCACTATAACCAGAAGGATGAGACAGACGAGTGAAGCATCAGTATCCATCCGTCCAAATTTTTATTCATAAGGTCAAACGAAAACTACTTTCACGTGCTTCCCTTATACCAGTATCAATTCCAGGTTTCCTTAACGTTCCAATGTGCTAGCGCAACCTTTCCTTACACATTTGGAATGAAAACTAACAACTACTGACATTAGCACACTCGCAAGTATTCCAGTAAGATATGTTTATTTTATCCACTTGAAAAGTGCTCACCATCAAAGAAACCACTGAGAAAGCAACGGGCGTCTTCAACATTCAGCGCTAGTCAAACGCCAATGGCTATAACAAGTCAGAAGCAACAACACGTATAACAAAACAAAATCACACTCACGAACTTTTCTTTGCACACCATGTTTTCGTAATGAGAATGTCAAGTCATATGAAGGAGTTTTAACCAACGCTATCTCCATACCCGTTGCTACCCAAATGGTAGAAACGGTATACATAATACAAATGTTACCACCTACTAAAACACATAATTTTTTATCCTATATGGAATCCTCACAACTTCAAACATTCCAATAAACGTACAACCATCAAAACGAATCATCATGTATCACATTTGTACTCTTTTGTTGTTGTAAACATTTATTTCAATGGAAGATTGGCACAACTTCTTGGTAAAATTCATGTGAGTGGACAACGTCATAAATCATTCACATATGGCATCCAGTTCTGCGGGAGATTGTTCGCCCATTGGGTGTGCAACATACCGTGCGTGTGATGTACACACTCGGATATGGAACGTTACGGAAAATAAACTTTTGGGTTTTCTTTTCACAGTCAACTTGTTTCACCCAATTTCACTTTTTTCTGCTTCATTTCATCATCATCCCCTTGACTGTACAAACCGTACCAGAGTACTACTTTTCATTGACCAGAAATAAAATATGCAGTGTTGACTTTCGACAGTAAATAGGAGGAAACATGATGCGCGTGATTATCATAACAGACATTGAGCTGACGTAATATCAAATGCATAAATGTAAAGCAAGCTCTCAGTACACCAAGTATGTAAGGAGCTTAGAAATGTACACACATGACAAATACAGTTGTGGATCATATAGAGAAGCTATTTGGTGGCGAGCAAAAAAAGCGACTTTCTCTTCGTCATGTGTCTACAAGTCAAGTCATAAATCATCGAGTTGAAAGTTTTTCCTTTCCTTTCTATTGCGTCTGCCGAATGTTGTGTTTGGAGCACTCTTTTTATGAGGCAGAGACTAGCGAGAGACGTCGGCAATGGCGCATTTCGTTTGACTTCATTCTTTTATTATTAGTTCACCTCCATCCAACAGAACGAGACGCAACATTGTATTATATTATAACATTTCATATCAAGCGAGAGCAGTGCACTTTTGCATAATACATTTGATTTTTTATCATATTTATATTCTAACTTGCTGTCATAATGGGAATTCTGTCTTGTCGCCTTCAGAACATTTGCAGATTATCCTATATAACAAAGGACCTCCACACGGTTTTCCAGTAAATGTACTCCTTTTGTAGAGTTCGCTTGCACTTGCTTATTTATTTACTTACCTTATTTCTCGCGCTGTGAATTTATGTCGTGTCGTTATTAGAAGTGTTCTACATGCTGCTTTTTATAGAGTGCACTGCGTTGTGGGAATTTTTACCTTTCCAGAATTATATATGAATATATACACACATACATATATAAATAGTGACGGCGATGCTACTCGAGCATGAAGTGTGTGAAGAAGCTAAGTTACAAACTTTAGTAAAGGATACGGCGGGGTGCACAACAGTCAGTAAGTAAGAAGGAGCATTAGGGAATAAATAAACATGATATAACATGCCTTGCGTTCTCTCCAAACTTGCTTTTCATATGCCTTCTGAACTTCCCAGGTTTCTACCTATTTCACTTATTTAAGCAAGCGGAAAAATGTGAGACGAAATGGTGAAATTGTTAAGAAGCATATGTAGGAGCTAAGTAGAACACAGCTTCCTCATAACAAAACATCGTTCATTTAAACTTTTGAATCCTCTCTCATTTCCCTCTTAAGCTTGTAGTAGAATATCTTTTAATCTTCCTCTTGAGTATCAACGTAACGATATTCACACTTTTGCCTTGGCGGTCAGAACGTTTAATGATATGATATGAGATGTACCCCCCTTCAGCTGAATTAATCAAGACATGAGAATTGTTTTGACAAGATTTTGCTGACTTGGTATCCATGCAGATGAGACAAGGTACAAACTATTCTTATATAAATTTAGTATAAATATATTTGTTTTAAGAAGCAAACAATAGTGTCATTATTCAACAAAGCGTATAGTGTGTAACTGGCGGAAGTAATCTAGAAATGATTTGTTTAAGATTATTTCATTACAACCCTGTCAAAAAATGATTGGAATAATATTTTACGAAATAGTTCTTTCAAGCATGAAAACATGCTTTGAACCGTAAGATGCATTTCATCGATACTTTCTCCAACATATCTTTTGACTATGAAATTTCCTGAACTTTTTTTCGATTGAAAACTTTTCTATACAGAGAATCCAAAATGTACTTTTAATAATATATGACTGCAACAGACAACTGAAACCCATGATAAGGAAGGCAAGGCCATACTTCCGGCAACTATTACCAAATGAAGGATATGGAGCGGACATGTACCCGAAAGGGTTCACTTTGGGGCGCACAATTTATTCGAATAGAAAATTAAGGTTTAATATATGAATCTAGGATAATATGTGCTTGACAGTTCATTTATTGGCTCGATAAAACAGGATACTTACCAATGCAAGCTAGTGACACAGTCTGGAAAGTGTCGACTACCTCCTCATCGTTCGAATAGCCGGTACCGTTGCTCATCAAGTCATCGCCATCTGAACTTGGGGTCCAGTTTCCTCCGGGTTCCCAGGTCCAGTTGTGGGATGCGCTGGTAGAAGAGGGACTGGCTACCAGTGTATCTTCTGGGTTACTGTAGCTTCCCATTCTACAAAGAACCATAAAAAGGACAATTTTATTAGAATATGAAAATGCGGTATTAGTGTGAATAAGCCCATGAATGATGAAGCATATAATACTAGACAAGACTTTACATGAGTTTGTCAAATTTAAGGCTATAAATTTCACGAACAACTATCGTAACAGCTGCATTAAACGATGTTTTAAAAGATGCCATACCTAACATTTCAGTTGTAGGAAATAATATATTTTTAGCCTTTTCACCATTTTCCTAGAAGCAATACCAGCCCAAAGGGAAGCATATGAACCATTCATAAATTGGAATACGTTTTTTGGTAAGCAGGGCAATTGAATTTTATGAGCACCTGATGTAGTAAAACCTCATCTTCAAAATTTTCAGACAAGAACTCGATTTTGTAATTTTAAAGAATAGCGTACGGCTTTACTGGAAGCAATAAAAATACAATTACGAAACATTTTACTGTCTATAGAAATAGAAAGTACATACAATTTTCTTGGTAATGGAATGAAAGCGGTTGCAATTGGCCCATGTGTGCAGGGTTTGAGGTACAGAAAGGGCTTGTCATAAGTTGATTGTAGTGTAATTTCCCATACCCATCGATTTTCTTCTTCATTTTCTTTTGTTTGCCTGTTTTACAGTTACCTCAGTAAGTAACCGTTGGAGGCAGATTTTTTTAGGCCAAGGATACTTCCACCCGCAGCACTTTACCGATATGACTGCAGTATTGACAAGCTAGCAATAAGTGCCACTCAAAACACATGAAGAATAAGTGCAAAACTAAACAAGGAATTATTTCATTCTTTCGTTTGCAAACAAAATGATATAAAGTGAAAAGGAGTTTCCTCTGCGAGTTAATTCAATACTTTCAATTAGCACTGCAATCCAAGTATAACACGCTCTTTGGTTTTAATCAGCTTGAAATAAATAGATAAAAGTTAATCACTAATTCCATGTTGCGTTGTAAGTACAAAAATGCAATTTTTCCAAACTCAGACCCTATAATAATCTAAAAGGCATGAAATTTTTATTTGACAATTTCATTTATGGTGAAACATCCCTTCCGTTTCCCATCGCCCCGGATAAAGTATAGTTCCTGAGCTCGTTGACAATGATTTCTCTCCTTTATTGACTACAAAAAGGCTGCTGCACCCAAAGTTCAATTTAATTCATGACGAAATCAATACATCCCAGTAGTCATTAATCAGGAAGCATAATAAGACAGCAACTTGTGGAACAAGGAAGCACGCAACCGTGTGTGTGCTAGTGACTTCAACACAAGCAACTGGTTCCGCTTAAAGACACATAACTCTGCACAACAGAAACGTCTTGTAGGAGACGCCAAAGCCATACATAATACATGTTTCTGTTGTAAGCGATAGTGAAAGACTTGGCTTAGATGAAAACTGGAATGATGGCACTTGCACTTTCTACAAAGCGTAAGAAAGTACAACACTTGATGTGTAGTTGTAGTCTAGTGCTTGCTCCTTATTCCATCTTTCTTTCATGTTCTCGTTTTACAAGACTTTTTTTCAGGAACACTACACAAGAGATGGTGATATAACATAGTACACAACGCAACGGTCATTGAAAATATGCAGTGGCAGAAATCGTGCGAGGAGCATTGCAAGTATATTGTACGCATTCAATTGTTCATAGGGAGAGAAAGGATCGAGTCTGTTCACCTTAATCCGATCCTTTCCCCATTTTAGCTTTCCCTTTCCTTTTCTTGCCAAAATCAAATTCTTAGAACTTATGTAATGGGTGTGACAGCCCTACATATATGTGTATGATGTAAGGAGAAAAAAATTTGGTGATATTTTCCAAGATGACTTTAGTGAGCTCTTCTCCTTTTTTTGGGTTCCCTGTTCCTTTGTTGCTCAAGGGATTACATTGCCATGGGCTCCTGGTAATGACAGTCAATCTTGCTAACGAAACCACGATATTCGTTCGTTTGTTCATATCACTTCATTGAATATTATACACGAGCGTAAGTAGCAAAATAGAGAAAGGGTACGGTATGACATGAGGCTTGAGTATTTTTATTTGGCTCCGAGTTCTCCTCTACTCTGTTGTTGAAAAATTGAGTTACACAATAGCTCAAGGAGCTTTCAAAAATGAAAGAAGGAAAACAGAAATCAGAAGGAAAGAAAAGACCTTTTCTTTCTCTCAAAAATCTTTCAGTTATAACAATAAAAATACTAGGAAATATCGTATTTGTTAATACTTTGCCATAACGTCCCTCCACTCCACAAGTTATGGAACCATCACTCCTTTCCTTAGATTTAGTTTCGCTGCCTTGTCAAAGTTTTGGTAAGAACCGTCAAATCTTCAATTTCTGTATTTGTTATGTAGGTACTAGAATACTTACTATATATAGTTTGAAAACGTGAACTGAACGGTAATGCTCAGAGGGGGTACGGATATGTAATTCAAAATGCGGGCATGAACCTCTCTACGTATGTGCAGAGCACCATGCCACCGCCAGTGTTTTCTATTTCATTCATTTTAGAGGGTTAAACTAGAATGCATGGTTTCGTAAGCGCTGAGTTGATGTACATATATGAAAACTATTTTTGACATGAAATGTATGCCTCAGGTTTTTGTAAAAACACTAGACATGACATAGTATAATATGTCAGGCAGAAGAAGCGAGAGAGAGAGAGAGAGATGAGTACGGAAGCACGGGAAACTGGAAGACGAGGTGAGTAAAGTCAATAAAAGAATTCACCATGAACGTTTATACACAATCGAAGTCTTAAGCTTTGATTTGAATGCAGATTTCTTTTTTGCTTCCTTCCTTCTCATCTTCAATTTTTTTTTTCTCTCTCTCATTCCCTTTCCCTCAAAGAATCTTGATTCCATTTTCCCTTTAGTTTTCTATAAATTTCTGACTGTGTGAATGTCTGCACCCTATTTTGGAGAAAGGAGTTGTACGGACTGGAGGCAAATAAGCGTGTCTCCTTTATGCCGATAGGAAACCGGCACTCTTTCTAAGCACTATGCTATATGCACCATTGATTTACTTCCTATATAGGCATCAGATTCTTCAAATCCGATCCTATAGCGGCTTAATACTAAATATTCCATCCAAGTTGAGGTTCTAAAAGATTTTCCAAACTTGAGGAAGGAACCCTTGCTTATAAAAACACAAATGGATTATAGAAGTGCGAACAATTTTTAGAATCCTTTTTCAATCATTTCATATATCATGGGTCAGTTAACAATAAGGTCAACATAAGGGTTGTATTTTTCTGCTAGTTATGTTCAACACGGCGTTACAAATAATACTGTTTGGCGCCGACAACAGCTTATAACGAAGATCATGGAAAAGGGAATACAAGTTTAAATAGGATTTAGAACGTTGCGAATATTTTCTGTACACATGCTATATGCTTATTTCCAACAAAAATGGATAACAAACTCCTGATTTATTTTAGTCTACACATTTTTTGACAACCCCTCTAAAAGTCGTAACAATACTACGATCAAGATACGGATACTAAGGTTTTCATCGCCCATGTTGAACCAGTGTAATAAGCAAATCTTATGAAAATTCATGGAAAAGCGTAGAAATAAGCCGGACCAGTTTAACTGCATTTTTTGAAAAGGTTTTGAAAGCCGTTGGTTGGTATCACGAGGATATATGGGGGTGATTTTATGTTAGAACTTGTGTATATTAATATGAAGTTTTTAATACGAATTCACAATGTAAAAATAAAATTCGTTGGACGCTTCGTCTGTTTGTTCCTCATTTTTATTAAACTACGGAAAGCTTTTCCAGCGTAAAAATTAGATGAAAAAAGTTACTCTCATACCAGTTTGATATCATATGCCATGCATATATTCTAGTGGCGAAGTGGTTACGAAGTTTGAAACTTTCGAAGCCTATAAAGAGATGATATTGGTTAACGTAGCCTGATTTTTTTTTCTAGTTCAAGAATTTTTTTATTGATTTCTATGGAGTCCATGTTAGATAACGTTAACACGGAATTCTTGAGCTTAGAGTTATATTTCTTCTGTCAAATTTAGACGAACTGCATTAAAAGCCATTGTCACATTCTACGCTTGTATTAGGTTGTATAAAGTATAGTGCTGAAACGATTACATATGTTGAATGAAGTCATGAATTTCCCTTCATTACTTTACTCTGTTCGTTCGTTATGTGGCATAGGATAAAGGAGCACATGAGTTTAGCCCTAAACGAGCATTCCTTAGAGATTTATTCTAGTAATCGGGACTCTAAAGTGGTTGGGATATCAGAGTTATCTAGTCGATAGACATTTTCTGATCTGAGACTAGTATACTATTACTGACGACCCAGCCTTTGATGGAATAAAATCTAGGCGTACCATGTTATTATATCAGAAAAAGACAGTGCAGTGGCTGTACCTTAATTCAAGGAACAGTATATGGCAAGTTGGGTCGACCAGGGGACTCCTGAAAATCATTCAATCATGTGCCACTTTTATGGGGATTTATGCTCTTGCAATATGCGACAATATACCTCATTCCTGTCCCTAAACAGACTATTCTAAGGCACGGCCCTCATGATTTTGCTTGAAATCAGAACTATTTTAATATACCTTGTAAACAACTTTTTTTCATCAAAATCTGAAGTTGCTTGCAGCCAGTCGTTCGGCGAGATAATGATATTACGCATTCTAAATTAGCAATTGACAATGAGTATGAATTGGTGCTGCATAATGCTAAATGCACTATTAATTTAGGTTTTAAGTGTATTGTGTAGATCCTGTTTCAGCAATATATGTTTTGATATTTTTATATCTACACTTACGCGATAAGTAGCTTTATATCTAATTTTAAGTAGTTTAACTTCCAGGAGAATGAAAGTTAAAAACCTAAATCGATGTCTCCTGGAACCGCCTACAAATAAAAAATAAAGTCAGACATGATTTTGATCTTACGATAACAAAGCGTGTTATAATACCCAAATAAAATAGATGCCCCCATTTATCTGTATGAATTACCAGTACAACGCAGTTATACATCAAAAGGATTTTCCATTATGATCCTTTATGCGGGCATCCTTTATGAATCTCTAATGAAAGCGTATCTTGAAGAAAATCGCTACTCGCACAACAATTTTGTTGTTTGGAAAACAATGTGCCCACATAAACAAAAACAGGCGAAACGGATGACTGAACTAATACTTAATGTAGCGTAGTAGTTCGTAGGCGTTACCAAGTATCAATTCTAAATGCGACATTTGTGAACGAGTGTATCAGTTTTGAATGGCGTCGTTCGAGGATTGAGGAGCCCGTTTTTTGTAGCATTCTTAAAAGCAACGCTTCCACTAAAACTTTTGCTAAGAAGAAATGTCCTAATTATTATTACATCTTCATTAAAGTGGGCATACAGTAGAACGTGTAAATCTGGCAAACTTGTTGGGAACTGTGAGCCGTAAGGCTTTCAGAAACTTACATTGTGATGGGAGATAAAACTATGCGGGCGTCAAGAAACTTAGAGCACACTAAATATTGAAGCAACATTGTGCATGATTTGGCACAATATTTGATTACCAGCTTTTATACAAAAAAAATCTCGAAACGATGTAATAAAAAAAGTTCTCGTGCCCAAATTTATCAATACATTCCTTTCCTCTAGAAATGCAAACTATCGTTACAACGTTTAGAATTTCATGAGCCAAACGTAGGCTCTCCATGTCTCGCAATTGCGTCGTTGTACCAAAAGTTTTCTCATCATCTGTTGAAAAAATAACTTGAAGTAGAGAGCAGTGTTTTTAATATGCAATAATAATTGTAAGAAATGAGAAAAATTCCCCACCCTCCGGAAGGAAATATACTGAATACTGACAAAGAAAAGGAAGTTAAATATCCTTATGATAGTTTCCGCTGTGTTATATTATGACTACTTGATGTGTGTTCTGATGCTTGAGCACCATCTTAACAATTTGGATTTAAACTCGAAAACTAAAATAAAAAAACTCGAGAATTAAAAAAGCTGAAAGTTGAAATTGTATAATGGAAATTAATTTTAGATACATAACGAACAATAGAATCCTTCAGAGCTTACTTTGGCGTACAATAAAACCAAGACTAGTTTTTTGCAGAAATATTTTCTGAATATTTCCGGTTTCAAGTATAAAATGCTTTGGCTGGAGGGCAGATGTACACAGTTATGAAGACATTTTCCTGGTTTTAAACTGTAAGAAAATACAAAGTGGATTCTTGGAGACAATACTTTTAAGCTACGGAGCGCCGACGTAAAAAATTACTTGTAAGGGATACTTAGAAATCTTTGAACATTAGATACATATGAATACTTTGTCAAATTAACCAACGTAGCATTACAATTTTCGTTTTTTTTCATTCGTTTCTTTCAATTAATTTAGCTGTTTATTAAGCGCAGCCATAAACAAATGAATACGTCCTCATTGAATCTTGCGACAAGATTGCATAAAGAGTAGTGAATGAAAATCTTGTGGTGGTATCATGTGTGATATACTTTTTAACATTTTTGCCTTGGTCATTGAATAACTCAAAGTATTTACAATTGTCTGATTTTGAGTCAAAGTAATTCCAATACAGTTAAAAAACAACGCGTTAGCAATATTCATGCTGAACCAAAATTCTGTTATTCTTATTTCAGGAAGTCAACCAGGTTCTATTCCCATTCGGATTAGAACACATTAGTAAATATTATAGACCATGGTATATCTAAGATAAGGCAGCAAGGTACTAAGATACCTAAGGATGAGCCAACACACACGTGGACAGCAATAATACCAATGCTTTTTCTGACTTAGCATAATAAAATAAGCCGTTTCGAACTTTGCAATCGTTCAAAAACATTAAATAAATGATTCACTACACACACACGTTGCATGTAGGTGTAACCACGTGTAATACAAAAGGAGATTAACGAGTTTTGTATTAACTTCTGACTTTATTTTGAGCCCAAATTTGATTAGTATACCCTTCAAGTTTTTTTCTAAGGTGCTGAGTAGTTTGTAAAATTAAACTTTTTAAATAATATTATTCGAAGGCGAACGGCCTTGTGTGCAACTTCTTTAAAAGTATGTGCATTCCGCACCAGGTGAGTTGACATAAAGGTGTAAATCAATAAAACACTTCGGTGTTGAAACTTTTATGAGGTTACAAATGCGGCAGAAAGTTCAGACATAAAACTTTTTAAGAACTAAAATTGAACTTTTAGAAACTAGTAGTTTAACTTTCAAGTCATAAACTATATTTTCGGTAATTTTTCAACTACTATTAAACTATATTTCGCAACATTTAAATTGCTGTACACTGCAAACCCTATCAACAAATCATGCAGGTTTACATTTTGAAATGAAACACCGTCATAATAAATGCGAATAGCCATAAATAAAACACACTATGCTGAAAGTACCGAAAGAGTATTGCAAGCACGGTTTATAGATCAAAGTGAATTAGTCACTCGTCACGCCATTTCATGTGCAGTTTATCAAAAGCTATGAAAAACAATAAATTTTTAAAAGCAGGCTTCAGTTAGGTATTTATTCCGCGTTTTACTGTATTTGTGTATCAAACTTAGCTTTGAGGTATCAACATCAAACAATAAGTGTAAAACTATAAATAATTTGTTTGACGTGACTTCATTTCAGGTAAAATGTTAACGAAACTAAGCAGCGCTAGGTAGGGTTGCCGCGTTTATCGTTTTTTCGTTTAAAACGGTAATCGTTTCGTTTTTCTGGATCGTTTTCGTTTTCGTTTGTCGTTTCGTTTACAAATGAAAAACGAAAACGTCGTTTCGTTTTCAACTCAGAAACGAAAACGAAAAAACGCGTTTTCGTTTCGTTTATCGTTTTTTAAAAACCTTGTCAAATCGGACAAATTCA
>JAANSM010001037.1:0-21220 GCA_036850725.1 Orchesella villosa | reverse complement strand
ACCCGTTAAATTGGAGTTGTTCGTTTGCATTTGTAGTTTCACGTTTCACCTTTACACTGGTTTGAAAAGTGCCTCAAGTGATAGCACACATTACTTGCAACTATGTACATTAACAACTTAAACCTAAAACTACCGCTGAGATGAGAGAAGGGTTTTGTCGGTGCTGCCCTTTCATTCTCAATTTTAAGCATTCCTTCCTAGACCCTAAGTTCAACTTCAACATACCGTATTAGACTGTTCTCCTCCGCCACACACCATCTGGATTATTATGACGTAGAGAGTTTGCACTTTACTGCAAGGTACCTGCTAACGATGTTCAAACGGAGCACTTAGCTCCAAGTAACTTCCTTCCTTTTCATACTTTCTCTTTCATTTCCCGTTTCCTCATTTTTAGTGCCTAAATGCAGTGCATTCAAGAGCGGCTCTCAAGAGCACCTATGCGCATTTTGCAGTAAGTGCGGTGCAAAGGTTGAGTGTGCATAGGATTTTGTAAGAAAAGATAATGTTTATTACAGGATATCATTCTTCCCTTGGATATTTTAACAAGCTAAAAAAAACATTGTGGAGAGCATTGAACTACCGGCTAATGATAACAATTATTGTTTTACCACCCGATTTCAATTCAATTCGTATCTTTCTCTCTCCACGCTTTCATTTCCCGTTTCCTCATTTTTAGTGCCTAAATGCAGTGCATTCAAGAGCGGCTCTCAAGAGCACCTATGCGCATTTTGCAGTAAGTGCGGTGCAAAGGTTGAGTGTGTGCATAGGATTTTGTAAGAAAGATAATGTTTATTGCAGGATATCATTCTTCCCTTGGATATTTTAACAAGCTAAAAAAACATTGTGGAGAGCATTGAACTACCGGCTAATGATAACAATTATTGTTTTACCACCCGATTTCAATTCAATTCGTATAGGTACATATTATGTAATAATGCACAATTACTTGAGCCAGCGGCTAGTAGATGTTAGATATAAAGGGTCAGTTTCAATATAGAAGTAAGTTGGCGAAACTGTTTCTTCAACCAGAATTGTTAGCAGAAGTTGAAAGAAAGCAATATTGTTTCAGAATCTTAAAGACATATTTCTCAACACACATTATGTCCAACCACTTTGAGTTTCCTGTGAGCAGTTTCCATCAAATTACGAGCACCATAAAGAAACCGAAAACTCGGAAGGCTTCAAAGGATTCATTCATATATATATCGTGATGTGTTATTACTTTGTGAACAACGCACACATATATATACTGACCATGGTACGAGAGGAAAGGCAGGAGCAGTGCTCAAATATCAGATGGTATTTAATAAATACGCGTGTCTCTACTCCAAAGAAATGAAACACCAAAAACCAAGTAAGTACTGATGGGAGCAAAAACGAAAGCCTCGAGCTATAAACGGAAAGCGACCGTTATTCGTTCTCCTCAAACAAACGACAAAACGAAGAGGAGTGAGCTTTGGAAACTCTTCAAAACAGGAGTAGTGGAGGAAAAGGAACTCTACTTTCCTCGACTCCAACTGACTCCAGGCTCCATATTTTTCCTCACTATGAGCCAAATGCAATAATCAGATCGATATGAACTCAACTATTCATGCTCAACTTTTCATTCATATTCCTATTCTATCCCACCTACCTCCAACTTTACCGGCACGTTTCATTTCGTACATGGTTATATATATACACCTACTCGCTCTTCATTCTTTTATGTGAATAAGTTGTTCATACATTTTTCGCTTCATATTCAACCAATCCTGCAGTCTTTTGTTCAAACTTTAAGTAGAACTTTAAGGTATGTTTATATATCATATAGTCAAAAAGAGACGAAAAATATAACGTAGGTTAAGCTACATATCATAGCGCAGTGTAACATTTCTGGTGTTCAAAGTTGAAAGACAAAGACGGAAATGTTACAATGTAATAACAGAACGACGACTCTCCTTCTCTCTTGTTCTATCTCTTCCCCTGTTTCACAATGATATTCTAGTGCGTTGGTGAAAGTAGCGCTGCGGTTCTAGCTTCTTTTGCTCTGTCGTTCTAGATGGGAAAACGAGAGGCAGATGAAATGAAGGTATATAGGTAGTAGGTTTGAGAAGAGGCAACGAGAAGAAAGTATGAGAGAAAGAACTGTTCTGAAGACCTACAGCCTCTGGAGAGGCTTTTTATTCGAACAATGCTACAACTCTTTGTGTAACTCATAAGAGCAATGTTGAAATCGAGATTCCTCTGGGAAAATTGAGGCACTGGAACAACCATGTGGAGTGGATATACATACTTATATATAAGCATGTATCTTTGCAGAGCAGAACTCATAGTTTTCTTACTTGCCCAATGTTCTTCATTTTATAAATCGTAATTGGGATATTCCCTCAACAATCTCGCTCCGGCAGACACTACATACTTATACATTTTCACTCAAATGCCAAGAATATTATGTATATTTATTATTTTTTTCATGAAATATTCCATGTGATAATATGTTATTACTACGTAATATTTCTTGCTTCACTCTTCTGTCAACTGTGGCATAACTTGCTGCCTTGTTAGCTTGTCATAAGTAAGTATCATTTTAAACTTTCTAAGTACATCCATTCTCAAGAGGACATGCTTGTTTACTTGTTTCGCAAATTCTAAACTCACATCAGTAAAAATGCTAAAGTACAGTTTGTTGTGTGTTCGCCGTGTGTTGCGACATAACTTTATGGGTTAAAAGTATACATAGAAGTATGCCTAAGAAAAGTTTAGGTGAAAGTTGAAATGTTAAAAGGCATCCGTAACGAAAGGGCAATATATGCTTGCTGTAGCTAGCTCTGTGCAAAACCCATATTTCAATCAATGCAGTTTGTTGCAATGTAACAACTTTTGCAAGCAAGTCAAAATTTGACTTCAATTCTGCTCCTGGTTTTTACGGGATAACTCACCAAAAAGCCTCAACTTTGTTCAACTAAAATAACTGTGTTTGGCTGGACAATCAATTGTAGAATGGGAAAAAAATCTCTGGTAAAAATTCCATTTCAACGGGCATTGTGTCGGAAAGTTTGCTGAATCGATTGTAAATTTTCGGGGTGAATAGCGCAGAGAAAAAAGTAAAAATATAGAAATGTCTTTATAAGTAGGCACACTTCTAACCGAAGTTATATAGATGTGCTCCAAAAACGACAAGAGTAACTAGTACAACAAAAAAAACTATCAAAAAACGTTGACATTTCTACATCTTTTCCTCAAAAAATGGGCTGACATACATTAACTGCGTCAACGAATTGTACAGGGTTCCCTACTAAAAGCTGTATATCATTTTGGTGGATAATGCACACAAATATAAATTCAATTTCGAGTGCATAATCCAGATACAGATGATGAAGTACATGTGGATATGGATGGAGAGCTTGAGAGTGCCCTGTTACAACTACAACATGCTATATAGCTTTAGTGAACCCTTTAACGAGAGACGGAATCCATTATGTCCAAAAAGTATTTCCGTGCAGTTACTCTTCCCTATCCCTATCGAAGCATGAGAGCTCTTGACTATATATATACAAAAAGTATTTCATACTTTACGGTACGACCAACTATTTTATGGACTTTTACTTCCGATCAACAACCAAGTGAAAGCAGAGAGAGACTAGCAGGCTTATACACAGTAGTTATTTTTCTGGAAATGAATGAAATGGCAGCAACCAAGAGCTTATTTTCGATTTCAAGTTTGGATTTAGCAAATAAAAAAGTTGTATCAATTGAAACTATTTTTCTTACTGAAAGGCTTCGTAAATGGAGGGTTGTGAAAGACTGTAAATTTCCTTTTGTAATAATGTGTTTTGTGACGTGTGGTGGTGGCACAGGTAGGCACTTGTTATATGTACTTATATATCATGTACTTATTTTTTCAAAGGTTTGTGGACTGAGTAACGAACGCTTTCTGGGGAAAAAGCTTAAAAAGGAACCTGTAGACGGGTATAAGCCAACCACTATTTCTTTCTTGACAATTCAATTCCCAAACGCTCGAAATATATTTATACTACATCAAATTTTGCTGGAGCAAACAGCCTAGCACTATACAGTTAAGGGTTGATGTTGAGAAAGCAGAGGATCAAAACTTCATGGGAAGCATCCATTTTATTGGCACAGTACTTCATTTCATGTTCATTCTAGAATCAGCATTGGAAGATCTCACATTTATTTTGCTCAATGTGTTCACTGCCGACTGCCTCTACTACACGTAGAAAGCTATGTGGATAAAAAGTAATTCAATCTACTCTGGCATGGAACATATTACTCGTTTATTAGTAAAATCACACATTCCTTATACTATCTCCTCTTTCAAGGCGCCGACTAATCTTTTCAGTTATCATGATGATCATCATCAAATTTTTTGGTCCTTCAGTCATTTCATATGCTCTGATCATTGAGTAAATTCCATCAGAGCACAATTTTGCTTATCTCATAATAAAAATCAAATGTAGAAAAAGTGAGATGATGATCATGATAATGCTATGCTGATGTTACTCATATGACTCCAGATAAAAAATATAAAAAATGCAGGGTTATGGCATGAAAAATAGCTTTCAGGCTGAAAGTGATCCTTCAGCATCCCTCTTGCATAACATTTAGCCTGCTTGTTGATGCGAAATAACGAAATGATGCAACAAGGGCGAAAGAATTTTTCATTTGTTATTACGACAACATCTTTACTCATCATCAAAGCAATATATATAGCTCCATCTTCTATATACGAGATGATGCTCCATTCCATGCTCCTCATCGCCTCTGCCCTTCTTCCTCTCAGCTCATTTTGAAAATGAAGAAGCAGCGTGATACAAGCAAGCAAACCCAAGAAGAGTAAGTATTTGGAGGACGAGAAAAATAGTGGGAAAAGAGAGCTTAATAACACTGCAGCATCAATTTAAACGAAGAAGGAAATGAGCTTCTCCAGAGTACATGGTCTTCACTTCTACATACGTACAAACTACAATGTGCCGTATATATTACCCAAAGAACGTTATATCTCTTTACGGTTATAGTGATGTGATGTTATACACATGTTCTCCAATGTACAGCTTTTGATGATGAGAATGAGAGTACATTGTAGATTGTAGTCCCTGTCTTTCTTTCTCTTCTTCTTCTCTCCCGAGTTTTGCTTGACGACTCGACTAAAAAGTAAAGTACATGCTACACAAAACCCATCCCAAATGAGTAGTATTATTATATGAAAAAGTATACCTAAGTACACTTGAGCACTATACATGGTGATTCAACCTTCTTGGATTTTTTCTCTCGCTCCTTTTCTCCCCATTCTTATGTTTGGGTTGAAGGAAGGCGTCTTTCTGAGGCGTGACATGAAAGCTAACATGTCCAAATGCTCAGTCTCTGGTGATAATTATTGTGCTTTAGTATACCGTGATAATTAATAGGTTATCGTCTTCACTCGCCTTTCTATCCTCCGACAAGTTTATACAACTTTTCTGGGTCCGTACCGCACCGCACCATGAACGCGGAATGAGCTTGAGTTGACTTGAGTTGCTGCACATTACAAGTTACAATGAAGCAATCTTATGTCACTATAATTTAACCCTGCTCTTTCCCTCTCTCTCTCTCTCTCAACCCGCTTAATAGTAACAGGGAACATAATATAACGCCTCCCTCAGTCACTCTCTCCTCAGTTTATTCAAGTCATTCAAATTCAAATGATATAACTTTCCTTAGGTTTACAGAATAACCCCGTCAGAGTAAGAGCATAAGCATCGTACTATACATTGTCATTGTGTGAAAAGAACGATGCAGAATTAGAATTACTGTATAACTGCAAACTTCTTAGCTCCGTTAGCTTTCTCATAGAGCACACAATACTGCACGATAATGCTTCTCTCACTAGTACAACTCGAATTTGTAAAATGCACTTTCATATAAGCACAAAACATCTGCACTAGAAAGCTACATACGTGGGATGGACTTTAATCTGCCCAATTGTCCTTTTACTCAGCTACGTTTTTATTACCAATATTCCTAACTAAAATGAAAATACATACATTTAAATTCATTTTACTTAGTATAGATTTACTAAGTAATTTTACAGAGTATTGCCACGATGAGCAAGGTTTATTCTGTTATACAAGACAGATTTAGGGAGCTTCATAGATGATTCCATGATTATTTAATTGAAGAAGGTAGCAATTTTTGTAGTTTTAAGCCTCAACATTAGTATACATTTTGTATCTTGTACCTTCATTGGTATTCTGAGGCTGAAGGCATATTTTCTGTCTGCAGCAGCGTCTTCTAGTCTACCCTATAAAGCTTCTAGCTTCTTCAGCTTTTTCACTGTTTTCCTGTTAAAGGAAAGTAATCCATTATCGCATTCATGTAATCAGCTTTAAACAGCGTACTTATTCGATATGCAAAACACAGCTGCTGTTTGTTGGTCTGCAGCTTCTTCTTCCTCTTCTCCTTTCAAGACTTTTGTTATGTGGCTGACAGAAGTAGAGAGAGAGAGAGAGAGAAGGAGAATAGTATTCAGGACGAAATGATGATACGATTATGTTTATCTCTGCTGGATGAACTCACTTCTTACTCACTGACTAGTTTGACTGACGTTTTTCTTGAGAGAAAACTCTAGTTTTTCGGCTCACGCTTCCTTCTCACTTTCAACCGAACCGCATTCACCCAGTCAGAGTTCATAAATAAACAGAACAAGACTAGCTCCTTGCTTCTGCTCCTGTCAGAGAATGAAATCCTTTCTCCATCCAATCCACTTCTCTCCCTATAGGTAACATTTGGTCGATGAATAAATACATAAATACAACACAAAAAAGGAGAAGAAGAAGACGATCGAGCTCGTATCAAGTTACTTTGAGTTTCATCTTCCGCTTGTTTTCTTTATATGCATTGGATATCAAGATGTATATTGGATACATTCTTGTTATGTAACGTCTAGTCTCATCTCATGTTTGCTACTTGAATGTAAAACGGTATTCATTTCCTTTCTTCAATTTCCCTAAATTCAGTGCTAAATGAATTTTTGAGAAAGAAAAGCAATACTCCTTTTTGAGTGTATGCTAAATGAACAATATCAGCCTGTTATACAACTATCTTTTACAAGCGGATAATTAGCAATGCATACGCGTTTCTCAACTTTAAAAAAGATTTTAACGAGCGTATATCAGTCCCCATGAGTTGTTATGTTTTCAACAGCACATTACTTTCGAAAGGGGAGGAATATGCTTCTGCATTCAATTCACCCATTATCATCTTTCTTTAAACAGTTTATTATAAAAGCACCTGGGCAATTACCGACGGAGGGAATATACATTCACAAACATTATGTAAATGTAATGGTGGTGGTAATGTAGTAGCTCATTTTTAGCTACTATATACAGTGCTACTATACTCCCTATTCGTTTCATTTTCGCTCCCTCACAAAACATATTCCTGTCATCGACAAGAGCTCATATTTCAATTGAGCCCTTATATCATTATACAAATGTGTTTTGTATTCTAATTCACTCATTAAGGTATTTACACGGTAGTAAAAAGACCATCTACGAAAGAACAGTTGGAGTGTAATAATAACTTCTCGTATTTTTTACTTTTTTCTTATCAGCACCACTCCTACAAGTCCCTTCGTGAATGAACCCGTTGGGGTTTTACATAACATTCTTGAAAAACATAAACATATATGTAGGAGCCAGATTGCGTAGTGAAAAGGTAATTGCAGAGTTTTATTCGTTTTCATCACATTCTCCAAGTATTTCTCTACTTACACACAAGTGTAGAGTGCATATTGCGTAATGTTATAATGTGTAATATGTAATGTGATGCGAACAACGTAATGCACGTTATATGCCACTTGAATTACGAGCAGAAAACGATGTAACGACAACGACACTCGGCTACATGTACCAAAAACTTCTAACTAGTAACTATATATGTGACTCCTTGTGCTTTTCTCAAGTTTTGTGTGTCTTGAAGAAAAATGTACGTTTGTATTCACTCCGCAACACGAGCCAAAAGTCTTGTTCGTCGTGTGCCATCAAGGCAAATAAAGTAGTAGAGAGAAGTAGGCAGCATGCAGTAGTAGTAGGCTCATAAGAGCAGGAGCAGCAAGCAGCCTCTTAAAAGAAAACTTGCTCGCAGATCCCTATCTGACATGGGCAAATGTAATACTTGGTAATAAATATCCTCACTCAACAATTACTACCCAATTAGTCTCTACCATATTACGTTATTTTATACGGGATGTCAGCCGTACGTGGAGAAAAAGAAATATGTATTGTGCACATTTTATATTGCACATGGTACATACTCAGCTCCTCCAATATGAAAAACTGTACATTTGTGCTTAACGAGTTGAGATATTTTGTACTTGTATTATAAAAGTACATACGCATATTTACATTATTGCAGCAGTGGCAACACCATTCCACCAAAACTACGACAACCACCAACCAAAGGAAGCACAAGTGGTTTGGTTTGGTTAAACATATCTGTATGCATACATAAAATTGGAACTTTTTTCGCATAAGAAATATTATGTATAAATGTTTCCTTCTTTTGTGTTTCTTCAAACAACTTCTACACTCTCTTCTTCGCTCCTCTTGGAAGACATGCAACGCAATTATACTTTTTGTATGTAGAGAGCTCAACTGACAGATCTATGCGTTCTGTTAAGAAGAAAGGCCAAATTTTCTCCTCCATTCCTTGAGAATGACCTGCTACGCGGCCTATTACTCACAAGAAGACTAGTGGAGCAAAGCTCCCAAGTTCCCGAGTACCAAGAAGACGAAGCAAGACTCCCTACTGTTTAAAATATAAGGAAATTTTCGGCAATTCTGCAGACCCTCTCCATTTCTTCTCCTGTCTCGTGCTATTTCCCATGTGAGCCTCATTTATTTAGCTCAAAGTAGTTCGCATTTAGGTACAATAGTTGAAGGGTTGAAATGGCTTGTTATTGTTTTGTTCTTGGGGACGTCTTGAAAATGTAGACACATGCATATGCATCTATGTTTTTATGTATATATACAAATATATGTTGTGAACGCTACAATGAATTCTATCTTCACAATGAATGTCCTTAGCATTCTGAAAACTTATTATAGTTCTTTTAGTTAGTTTTGCCTTACACCAACTCGCAATGAGTATATTTTGCTGTTTGAATTCAAGCTCAATCGATTTCAGGGAAATTTCATCAACGCCATGTTGACGCTGATGGTGAGCACGAGTATCAGTGTGAGAGCACGAAGCAGTTCCAATAAGCTCTTATATAATCCCTCTAAACTTTTCTACTCCAAAGTGAACCAAACGAAATGCTCATCTGATTTTTAATGAAAGCCAATTCAATTTGGTTTGGAAGGGCTCAGAAAACTTAAACCTTCAGTTACTTGAGTTGAGTTTAAACATCTATCTATACTTTGCAAAGCTATACGACCTTTTTCAGTGATTTTGTAACTACATTTCCTTCAATCGATCGTAAAGGGGCAACATATGAACGTTTTTATGACCAGCGATAAAGGTACAAAATCATCTCGAAAGAATGTATGAGTTGGTTAATCATCACGGACAACAATTTCCTTTTCAAGTGTCGTTTCAACCAGAAAAAGTAGATGCAAACGGTAAAGAATCATGAATGGAAGGAGCGTGCCACACAAACATATTTCAAAAAGCGTGATATGGTTCTCTCAACTTTTTGTTGATTTCTCTGACTGGTTCGGGTTCTTCACACAAGCTAGCATGTTGTTTGGTCAAAGTATAAGATTTAAGATTCTTTTTACATGGTTTCATCTTCTACTACGCTTTCTCTAATTCGGAACTGGGTAGAAGTAATGTTTGCCTATATGCTTTAACCTTTTCCACCTCTCTCTTATTATTACTTCTTCACTTCACTTTGTAGACTTAAAATCTTGTCATGGAGTCACAGGAAGAAGCCATTACAATCTACTTCCCCCTTCCTCTTCTGCCTCAAGTAATAATAAGGAAGATTCGGTAGAAAGAAGCAGCTGCAGTAGGAGAAATGGTTTTCCTTTCCGTCTCCTCACTATATTTCTTCTTCTTTCTCCGCTCGAAATAAGCAGCGTAAGTAGCAATGGGAAAGATGGAGTGTGGGAACATGCTTGGAATTTTTAGCACCGATTAGAATAAATATTTCTATGAGTTTGTCCTTCAAATACACATATGAACGTATGTATAATGAATATTACTTAGGTGTATAGTTTACAGGTCCCAAAAACATATCATATCGACATACACAAAACTCGTCCTTAGATGCACACATAAAAGTTGTTATCTCCCCTAGCACGGGCTGCCTGGAAGGGAAAGCAGTGAAGAAAAGAAGTATATTGGCAGTGACGGTCTAAAGGTAACGGTGGCACGTAGTAGTCCGACAGAGGTGGCAATGCAACTCTCTGCCTGGAACTTGGAACACGCTGCGTAGAGAGGAGGATTCTAGAGACCTATACCGATATCCTTACTTTACCGTTTTCATATCACAATACCGTTTATTTGGTGCTGCCCTACAGAATACTCCCAAGAAAAGAGCCTGGAACACCGTGTGTGCCACCGGATCAGTGGTAGTAATAGCTCAAAACCATTATATCATGAGCATGTCCATACATACTAACCAGAGAAGGAAATAGAAGAGTGTGTGTAGTAAGTAGGGCCATTACCTCTACTATTACCAATAATAACCATATAGTTATTTTCCTTGTCACCCATATGGTTCCACGGTGTGTTCTTCATTTCTTAAACTCCTTTCTTTTGTACACTGGAGAGTGTCCTACTTGTGAAACAGGAAAAATGGACGTACAAACCATCATCATATGTGCATTTCTATTATACAAACTTATACATTTGACGAGAGTGTATCTTTGAAGACATGCCGTGCCATGCCATTCCATATCCATATAATATAGGAATATTGAGTAATATCAAACGGCAGCTCAACCTAAACTAATGCCTTTTTGTGTTTTCGTGTAAATATATGGATAGCAGTGGTGCTAGAGTGCAAGCACTAATATCAATGTACCGCCACCTATTTCTTGAAATGTCAGGCCTGAATTTCCTCCAGTTTTTGCTGACTTGGCTGCTATGTAATGTTTGTATGGAGGAGGAATATGAGAGAGAGAATATACGTTTCTTCTCCCCGGTTCATGCTTCTGTGCCTTCAAATTTATGAAGAAAATTCAGCTTGTGTGTGTGCTTCACTTTACCGTAAAAGGAAAACCAAAAGGAAACCCGTATTTTCGCTCCCTTTTCCTTATTACAACTAAACTTATTTTCCCATTTTCCTATGCTTGTTTTCTTCTTCTGCTACATACTATTTCTCTTCTTCATGCTCAATGTTGTGCTCTCTCGACTCTTCTACTAGAATATATGGAAATGCTAGTCACTCGGAGCGACACAAAAGCCTGTGGTTTTGCTTTTGTTTCCCATGCACGATTTTATACTCCCGTTTTCTCAACTCTTTCTTGAAGGAATGCGAAATGGTTTACATTCCAAATTACAGTACATTTACATTTAAGCTTAGACGCGGTGACTGATTTTGAATTGTCAATGCAATACTTCATCTAGGTACGAGTAGAGAAGAGGAGGTATACGTGTGTGTGTGTGTGTGAGGAGGAGATGCATGAATACAAACAATGTCGAATGATAGGTTGCACATTCACAAGAAAATGTGCGAGTGCGAGTGTAAAAGCAGTTGATAGAGAACAGGGGAGGAATTGCATAGTTATGAGGTGTCTGCATGGAGCAGATACTGGAGTAACGCTTCATCTATGTCATCGACAAAAGTATATTACTTAAAAAACCAGCAAACCATGCGAGAACCAGACAGGATTATGGATTGCTTACTTTTCCTACAGAAACAACAGGCAACAAAAACTATACCAGAGTGTGGTGGTATTACGTAGAAGAACACATGTACGTTGTGTGCGGTGTAAGAACAAAGTAAAACTGCCGAAAGTTTAGGATGCAAAATGATAATTTCTTCTTTTTTCAGTGCCTTTCACTTCTCTTCCACATTGCTCTCTCTCTCTCTCGCTCTGCTAGTTGTCTTTCTCAATCGGCGAAACTCAATTTTTCTCTTGTTCCACACAAAATTTACAAGTCTGCTCTCGATCGCTGGAGAATAAAAGTAACTGACATTTGTTTCGAGTTTGGGAAACAATTTTTTATCCTCCTTCTGTTCCAACAGTGAACACATATCATGATAGTTTTTGGAGAATTTTTGTGACATATTTGGAATTTAAAAACATAGGTTCACAGCCATGAAATCTTGACAGGTTTTTGCTCTACATGACATATTGACATTCCATGAATTTTTTATGGTGTATATCGACCTAACTTTAACCCAAATTGTTGTGGGTTTGGTGGGTACAAAACGTAACAATTCCATACTTATCTCATATTCTTGAAGAAGAACAAGAACAAACTAACAAAGCAATAGAGTAAAATAGCTTTATGTTTTAATACCAAATACCAATCTAAGTTTTTGTGCACTGGTGATTTGTTTCTGTCAATAAGCATTCTTATATACCGATGATAATCACGGTAGTCAAGCCACACCAACCGCATTTTCGTTTCCGCTTCAAAAAGTATACCTTCGTCAATACGAAAGGTGGAGTATATATGTATTAAGAAAAATGAATAGAATGTAAATTCACCGAGTGTTTTCCTCATATATAGTAGATGGATACGAAATACTAGGAAGTTGTCCTTGTTATTCCAATATCAATGTAGCCCATCAGAGAAAAAATAATAATCCGTTCGACCTTTCCTATTTCACGTCGAATGCATATACCTCGAAGACATGCTCGGGTCTGGTTATATACATACTCTCTTCTCCCCAAGTAAAACATTATATTATTGTTGTTCAGTAAACCAGTCCAGGCATGAGTGTGTGGTAGGGTACGACGTAAAACTACTAAATAAACCAGACCCGATCACAAGGTAACGAAAGGTAATAACACAGAAACATGGGATTGGGATTACCATACAAGAAGCCAACCCGGACTTTGTAGCTGCTTTGTAAAAAAAAGGCTCTAATTATGACTCAACCTAATTTTTTCTTTTGCTCCAATAATACTTAAATCCAATCTAAGCCTCTTTTGTTGAACTAAAAATGCTGAATGTGACTAACAGAATTGTTGAAGCTCTTAAAAATGCTACGTTTGAAAATTTGAAGGAATCCATTCAAAACCGAATGGTAAAATATAAGTTCGAGTTGGAATTGGAAGTGGGCTTGTTCAGGTGACAAGAGTATTCACTTCAGTAATATCATCATAGGTGTGTCATATTCAAGTCTCAAGTGTTGGTTTCATAGCTTCACTACAGTTCATGAACAAAAAACACATTCCTTTTCTCGTCTGCCTTGTAGTTCTATAGTCACATTCGTCTCGCTCTTTTCTTCTTCGTCATTCTCTTCCTCTTGTTAAACTTGTAATGGTATTGCCTCAAACGATTTCATCAAACTTGTGAGAGTATATAGTGCTTTGCGAAGCATTTATATTATTCGTCGTAAAAGCATATTTTAGATTTTACATCTTACACAATCATATCATAATGGAATGTTTCGTACATTTATTTTATCCACTAGTCGACTGTTATATAAAGTAAACTTATATGTGTATGAAAATTTTGTACGTCCACAGTCAAAAACTTCACAGAGGCAGATTCATTATGTTGCTAATTCAAACTGGTTAAGTCAGCAAACTCAAAGTAATAAATGGGTTGAGCTCAGCTGGATGGAGGATGAGACTATCACATCTTCTTATGCCGTCGCCCTTACCACCCATTAAAAAGACGGGATCATAGCTTGTGCAAGCGCATCGTATCATTAATTTTGCAAAAGTCTTAAAGGGGCCATGGGCCATATATGTGTATATAGATAGTTTTGAGAGTATATAGATAGTTTTCTCTACGGTTCAATACACCTACGATAGATATATATATATAATACATATTGACTTGCTACGATCTAGATAGTTTCCGTTTGCTACGATCGCCATGTTCTATTATGTCACTTTTTGGTACAGCTTATTTCTTCTAGAGCCACCACCATACCACCAGTTCGAAGCCGGCCATCTATGCCAATTACTGATGTTATTCAGCTTGGCTAAGCTGAAAATTAATCTCTTACGATAATAAAATTTACAACTTGAAATCTTCCCTCTAAAAGGTTATATAGGTAGTTTGAAAGAGTTCCACGTAAAATGTATCAACACGTAAGGGACATTTTATGAAAAGCACTTTTTGTTATATAGGTTCACTCTACGTGCTCTATAAACAATAATATATAGATCGAGATATTATGTAAGGATTTTATTTCTTTGTTGAGAAGAACATGAATTCAATTCAAGCTACCTAACTTATATAATACAATGCAGGAAAGTTCGGAAAATTTGCAAAATTGTTTTCGTTACTAGAAAGAAAATGGTAATAAAACTTGACTTGATATTGCAATGAAATTAGAGCACCGTGGAAAAAGTGTGGGGTTCCATTACCAAGAACATTTATATTATTATTGTAGTATACAAGACTGTAATTCTCTTTATGGACCCATTGAAATAGTTGAGCAAAAGAACGTCTTACGCAATACACATAATACATGGCTTAGCTCATATTTAGAAATTTATGTGCCTACTTACACAAATTTAAGGTAATAAAGGTTCCATAACGGAAGTGAGTGAAATTGCACGCTAAGTGCAAATTATGGTATGACTCTAAAAGTAATGGAACGACAGGGTATACCTAATTTTGGTCATGCAGTATATTATTATCAAAATGCAATTTAGCAATTTTGTTCGGGAATGAAGCTGTAAAATATCTACGAGAATATTACACACATTAAAAATTTCGTTAACGCAGATGGAATCCTGAGCCTGAGTTTGAAGAATAGAAGTTTCTTTGTTAAATTTATAAATAGTATAGCTATAATCCTTTTGTTTACGGATCTTTACGCAGACAAACTGTCTGTTGCTTCTAATTGAATTACAAGCTGTTTCATGGATTCTTCCGTGGCTCATATAATTGGGTTTTGTTCAGAAATTTTAGTGCTCTTCTTTCCCATATTCATTCATTACAAAGCTGTTTGTAATTGGGATTAGTATTAGTGGTGTTGCCAACGTTTGAAGATCCTCCGCATCCGCACTTTATGTTCGTATGCCGAAACACAGTCTTCTTTAAGCGATTATTAGAGGAACAAAGAGAACGCTTCTTTTGAAGGACGCGCTTTACGATGAAATCAAGTTAGCCAAGATGTTTAATACTACGAGTAAATAAGCTAATAAAAAGTTAGTAAAAAAAGTTTAATACTGACCTTTTCATGAAGTCCTTCACCCTCGTAAATAGTCATCAATAATTCAGTCATTTTTCAAAATGTATTTAGAATCAATTGTCCGAAGTACACGGAAAGTGTTTCCAATAATTAGTATTGGCTGTGACTAGAGAAGCTATAGGATGTCATGTATTTTCGCAGCATCAAATATACTTGCTGACGATTCACTTTCATTCATATAAATACATACACATGGTATGGTGTATACGTAATATAACTCTGTTTTAGAAACGCCGTATATAGATGATGATGAAGATATAGCTGAGAGTAAATATTCGCAAGAGTTTTCCTTCTCTCTTTTCTAAACTCGCTCCGAAATTCAGTTTACAATAAGCACAGCATTATGTAGGGACGCCAACGTCAAACCGTTAGAAACGACGGGGTTGACGTTATCAAAGCTGATTGGGCTCTGTGTGAGTTGTACCTGCTAAAAAGCCTTTGTACAAATTTTTTATCGCTAACTGGTACTGTCAACAACAGTAGAATGGAAGAGAGATGAGAGAGAGACAGGGGAAAACCAGTCAACAAACACGTTACGGTTCACTTGACTTTTGACTTATGTCATCGGCTAATTGGGATGAGGATTTGGTAGTTGGAGTCCTCGTCTCTGCGTAATATCCAAGTAGAAATAGTAGAGTCGTATCAGTTGTAGCTTTCTTCTCTGTACCATTCTATCTTCCGCAGCTGAATTGTATAATGTATATATAGTTAGAAACGGCGACTATAAAGTAAAATACGTATACACTTTTTGCACTAATTAGTTTGTTATCGTGTTATCTCTAGCTGTCACTGTCAATTTCAACCCTTTTACTACAGTACAGATCCACAGGGGCCCTGGGATGATGATGATTCTATTGCTGCTGCTGGTGATGTAGAAGAGAGCTTCGGATTTTGAACAGAAGATATTACTTGCTTATTGTTCCAGCTGAGCATATAGAGAATGTGTGTAAAATAAAATCCACATCCGTTTTATCCGTTTGTTGATGATAGGTGATACACGAGAATATGGTTTCAAAGCTGTCACTGCACTGTCACAATGTCACTAGTTTAAAAACGTTTATCTATCCTCCTCTTTCAGCAATTCTTTTATAATAGTTTTTAGCAGTCAGGTTGACTGTACATATAGATATGGCGGGGATATACTTTGCATTTAGTTTTTCCGAAATTTATCTCCAGAGGATGATGAGGTGAAAGTTTGCTTTACTTTTTAAATTAATATTGTGCTGCCAATGTCAGCTACAATAATGAGTAATGTGAAAGCAAGATAAATCGTATGAATCGTTGTGACTTTTTTGCTTTTGACGTTGGTTTTTGCTAATGTAATTTAAAGTTGAATGGGATGTCACGATGATGTCAGAAGCAATAAGATCGTTAACTCTGATGAAGTCTAGGATTTTATTCCATGTAGTTTGACCTGTTTTGAATAACACACAATAACAATTGGATGAGCTTTTTAGATGTTTTATCACACATTCATTATCAAAATGACCATTTTAATGTAAGCGCATAAAGTAGCAGTTTCGACTTTTGGCGATCAAAGTCATCATGAAGTGAATGACAAAAAAAGTTAGCATTTAAAAACTATCTATACAAATATAAGTACACTATAAAATGAGCCTAATATCTTAAGAAGTCAATCCCTCTGACTGTCGAAGAATCATTAGGAATGAAAACGGCAGCAATGAAGATAATATGCTGATGATGACGAAGCTCCAAATTTTAACCAAATTTTGGCCAACAGCCATTTTGTTTAAATGGGTATTCTTAAATGTTGATCATCTTACAATAAACTGCAAAGAAAAGTCAAACCGTGAGAGCGAGACCTGAAATAAATGCTTTTCTTAACCTTGTTGACAGTTATTTATGTAGCATTAACTGCTACCAAATCCAATTTGAGAAGGTTGCATCCCCGTCCTAATCACCATAATCATCATTTTCATTATCAAATATATAACATACAAAACAGTATTCAAGTTATATGACACTATTTTATAGTATGCAGATGGTTTCTCCTTCGAGGACTGAATTACATGCCACTCGCAACGTGACGTCTAATTTTGTAAGACTCTCCTCACCAAGTTTAAACTCTGAGAGAGCTTGCAGAGTTCCAGCATTTTATATTGTCTGTTTTCCACGTTTCATAACGTGTGTTATGTTATCATTTGCTAGGGTGTGGAGAGAAGTTGAGTCAAGCGACTGTCACATGGTGGACTATATGGCTGGGTGGAAATTACAGGGGATTTATTGTGTCTCTGCGGTATTTTACTTGTGATGTTTCCTTCAGTTATCTTGACATTGGTCCCCTTGGTGCAGTACACCAGGAGGCAAGTGTACTTTTGGCTAAGAAGTTTACTTCCTCAAAACGTCACATTCACATTACTTTCCTAGATTACCTATTCCTTGTGAATGGACTGCTGTAAGCCAAAACTGTATATATATACCTAACCTAAACCAAGTCATTCTTGTCACAAAACAGTAGTATATGCATCCCATTCCTAATTTATATCAATGCAGTACTCTGACACTAATGACAATCATAAGTCGAATCATTCCACCATCATCATCATTGCAATGAATGCAAGAAGATCCCCTTCCCCTTATTCTCATCCTTGAATTGGGGTGAGTGGTGAGTTGTGCCCAAGAAAGTCTCTGATGGTCCCTAAATAAACCTCCTGGAGTTGTCGCTTAGTGTGCTGTAGTAGTAGTCACAGTCGTTTATGTGTTATTCGACCTTGCGAGGTCAATTAAGCAAGATCAAGTCTCATAAAAAGAGGAGAGAAGGATGTGAAGTATGATCTTTTAATTACCACATTATTTTAAAGTATAAAAGGAGGCTGGAGTGTATGATTAGATTAAGATATGCATGTAAGTTCATTTGAGCAACAGCACAAACTGGTGGTTTAAAATTAACAACATTGCATACTATATTAAGATAGCAACCAGTGGTGAAATGGGAGAATGACACACAAAACTCAAATTATCATGCTTTACTTGTAAAGTCTAACAATGTATTGTTAGACTATGAATTAATTTCAGATTATAAAAAAGATGTTTTGCACAAAATATTCAAATGAGACTCTGAGAGGAAAACATGAATGTATACATATTACATACAAGTTGATTACCATTTCAAATTGTTGCTTATTTTTTTCGAGCATCAATTGTACATTTCCTATTCAACATTGTCACTGTGTATGACACGAAGCACAACAATTCATGAGATGAGTGAGCTGTGAGCTATCCTCCGCGTTTCATTTTCAGGATGAATGTAAATGTATGTATCTAAAATGTTGTTGTGTGTATCTAATGGGGTCTCAAAGCGAGTGAAGATATTATACTATGCATAATAAATTATTCCCTTGTTCACCGTTTCAATGTTCTGCTCCTTGAGCTATACGCTAACACCAACAAATACAAAGTATTTTCTTATTCTGACTGACTGGGATGAGATTGCTACTCACTTGCTATGGTGCTGCTACAGTTTCGCGTTTTTTTCCTTACAACTTCTTGTTTAGGTTGTTTTGAGACGATAAAATGCATCTCGTGTGTTGCTTTCTTGGCTGTGATGTTGCTTTTTCTGGTAATAAAAAGTGCTGCAGCACCAACACCAGCACTAGCAACACATTTCTAAATAGCTATCTTATAGGTACACATAAACACATAGCCCTACAATATTTTTTGAGTCATGGCTTGTTTCATTGATTTAATGGCTACTTTTTTTCTTCTCTTCTTCCTTTTCTTTACAAAGTTGCTACTATACTGCAGTGGTTCTGCGGATTGCATCGTAATGCCAAAAAAAAAGTCAGAGCCAGACAAGAAGATATAAAAACTAGTAGGAGTAGGGACTTGTAAGTCAGAAGAGTTGAGAATTTGGAATTCAATATACCTAACTAATACCTACCTTCGTGAACTGTTGCAACTTTGTTAAGTTTTCTCTTTTTTAAGTTACGTAACCAACCAATGCTTCTGCAACTGATCGAGCTCATGGTGGTGGTGGTGGTGTGTAAATACAAGAGTAATAAAGTAATTTTCTTAATGTTTCTTTTGCGAACAGGGAAGTAGATAGGTAATGTAATGTAGGTAATGCATGTAACTACACTCTTATGATATGATGATGGTGATATGATGTTTATGATTTGAGAAAGTCAGGATCTGAAAATTGAGATCAAGGCAAAAACATAAATCACAGGATTGGTGTGCTATTGACTTGTATATTATCAACCTGATTTGTGTTGATTTATCTTACGTCTACATTTTTTGTATTGCAATTTAATGATTATATGGCATATGTAGTTTATAGAGTGATTGTAAATTAGTGGTTTTCTAAATTGACAAAAATCCGTTTAAAACAACGAGATGATTATGATTTCAAGCCCAAAATGGATTCTCGGTCAATGGTCGTTATATAGAACGGATATTCAAAGCTGAAACTAGGCTGAATCCCAACTGTTTGCTGACTCAAGGAAATATTTTATTGTAGAAAAGATTAAATGATTTCTGTACACAAATTGTGTAGCACACATATGTAAAATTAGGCATTCATCGCCATTTTTTGTAAATTTTCTAAATTTTTTCGTAAACATGCTCCCAATTCCTCCATTCGCCCTAAAAAACCCGAAGAATGTTTGTACAAAGCCCGGATATTGAACCAGATGTGAGTTACTTAAACGCGTATATGTAGTTCCCGGAATCTGAACTCTCTCCCCAAAAATCGAATTGTTTAGGTACCACACTTTTGCACAAAGGGTTGATCTTTGGGCCACCTGGCCACCAGGTACAAAATGCCAAATATGCATTGATGATGACAATGTACTGCTGTTTTATATGATGAGGAGCAGATCATAGGCCATGTAGACGCCAACGCACAAGGAATTCCTTGAGAATTTCCATCATGACTCAGATGTATTTCCTCGAACCGTGAGATTCGATCCCCTCCATATACATATATAAAAATGCCGTGTTTGGGTGCACAGGTTATATTTGATATTCCACCGACAACACCTTTTTACTCCCTGCACTTAGCCCGATGATGCACCAAATGTTATTGTTCATATCATTCTTAGAACATCATAAATGCCAACCGTCAATTATCATTCAGACAAATAACAACATAGAAAAGACAGATGTGTATGGGAATGTTTTGGCCAAGTATGGATTGATAAAAGTTGAACTATCATCATCAAATCAGCAGAAGTGAGTGAGTACCACCCAATCAATTTGCCATCATTAGGCCAATCATTAGTTATCACCACACGATCGAAAATGGTTAAAATATGCCGGTTTTTTTCTAACTCCTCTCAAACAATCACAATAACATAGCCAAGAAGAAACCACAATAAAACCACCTTTCAATCCTAATCTTCTTGGTAAAAATGTTAAATTCTACAAGAGACTTGTGAAGTTTACATTATGCATGCATACAATCAAGAAAATAATTGCCAGAAAACCACTTTGTTAACCGAGTCAGTGTGTGAAGTTTTCGGTAATGGTTGTACCAGCACCATCATCACACACCGCACTGGTCGAAATAAACTGAAAATTGCTGACTTTTGGTCTTGACTTCACATTACACAAACATGCTTGCTGCCACAAAAAATGCATGCAACGCTACTCTTCTTCATGTCTCTTCTTTCTAGATGATGTTCAAGTTCAGGTCGCTCTCTGTGCTCATTCATGTTAATGTTTCTCACTTGGCCATATACGTCAAATGGAGAAAAAAAAGTTAGCTTGTCTTGTCTTACATGCATAATTTTGTCCAAGTATTAAATAAATCTACAAGAGAAGCGAGAGCAAAACAAAAGTGGTCAAGTTGCATGAAATGCGTTAAATAATAATATCATCTCTCTGTCTGTTTGGTGCGGTTGTTATTTTTTATGTGTAGCAATTATCATCATAATGGGAAGGAAA
>JAANSM010001036.1:7997-21222 GCA_036850725.1 Orchesella villosa | reverse complement strand
AATCTATTTAAAATGAAAAAGGTAAGCCAATATTTTCAAAATTGGATAACTCTTAATTGTTTTGAATAATTAAATTGTACTAAGTTTGATGCGAATTCACGCGTATACATCATGAAACCAAGTCACAATTGGCTGCTGGGTCACTTTAATTGCATAATCCAATTCATAAGATGCAATACCAAGTCATTACGCTATCTGATGCATTATAAATTCATAAATGAAAAATCCTACTGTTCTGGAAAAAAGTTTATTCTAAAACTATAAGAATTGAAAGTGCAAATACAATTCATTACTTAACTTGTATTGCTAATCTTACATTCAGAAGAATCTATTCACTTTTAGTATGCAAGGCAAATTATCCATAATTCAATATTGCCCGTAATTTTTTCTATAAAGTTTAAACTATACATAAATCAGGATTTGCAACACACTAGCATTGGTGTTAAAAATGGCACCCGTTTACATAATTATGTAATAGTCTTATAGGCACATATGCTATATACTAAGTTTATTTCAATTAGCGAAATATACCAAGACACCAATACGCATATCCGTCCGAGGTCCGAATGGTTACAATATTGGTAGGATATCTGTACCATACACTATTAAATTATGATATGAAATATGGTACATGACCATCTTTCCGTTCAAAATGAGGTCCACACTGTTGAAAGTGTTGACTGCTTCACCGCACGAGCAGGACATCAAAAGTATGTTCAATACCATGAGCCGAGTTTGAATACAACTAATGTGGTAACTGCTCCCCACTTCATCCATCATTTTTTTAAATATAATATTTTAAATAATTAAACCAATGACAAAAGCAAACCACAAATATTCATGGTATTAAAATTTCTTATAACATTTATTGGTAATAATTCTAAATTAACCTCCAAGTGGTGTCATAATCCCGACCATAACCCTATTACTTTACCCATTCTACTTGAAACCCACTTTTCTCCAATATTTTGCTTACACAGGAAATCGTTTGTGGCTTAAGGAAAATCTCAGCTAAGTATAAAACACGAGAGTCCAGAATTCTCTACTTCAACTCGCTCCGTGAACTTCTAACAGAACTTTCACTTCGATTTTTTTGCATTGGCCATCGGTAGGTCAATGAGCTACGTAAGAAGCGTGAGCTCGATTTGATAATACATTTATTATTGCAATAAAGATTGCAATTTTATTCATTTTCATTATAATAAAGGTAAACATAACAGTTTTATTTTCTCATTGAATAGATACAAAAATCGTAAAAATGATAGGGAAATCAGCCCATTTCATCCTGCTGTCTGCTGTACTAGCTGCGTTTCTAGTTAGCATGGCGTCAAGTCAATGGGATGCATGCTGCCCGTCCCTGTTTGGATTCTGCGGAGATGGTGTATGTTGCTTTTCATATTAAAAATAATACAAAATTGTGAAAGCTAATTATTTAAGTATCAAATCTAAGCCACGATTGTGTTATATATAGTCCGGCGGAACCCCATGCTGTGGTAGATCTCCTTGTAACTTTTGGTGCTGCAACTGCGGCCGATGCCATGGAAGAAGGAAGCGGGATGTCAGTGGGGTTCTGGAGCCTACAGGCTTCCAGCGAATGGACAAGGACGGAAACGGACACGTTGATAAGGAAGAAGCTCACCTTCATTTACTCAGTGGCGGTTGTGGCAACTACACTGAAAAGGTTGTTGATTTTGAGCACAACTTTAAAAAGTATGACAAAGATGGTGATGGTAAACTCAGTTATGCAGAGATTAACAATGCCCATTAAAAATAATTGTAAAAGATGACATATTGAATTAGTTTTCGTGTTCCTTATTGGAAACAAAATTTGCAAACACTTTTATTATCAAAAAGGTATTGAAGTAGGAGTAATAAAAATGCATTGATGAAGAAAATATTATTTGATATAAATATAAAAAATTATTTCAAATGAGTTTGTATTCTGAAGTTTGTTGACACATGAGTATTGTATACAAAATCATCAAGGCATTGACCAGAACATTTGCAATAATTGCAAAACGATGGCATCTTAACGGCCATATCCGTAACCACCTGAAATACACAGACAAGTTCATTATAAAAATGTGTACATCTTAAAAATCTTAAACTAAAGATATTTTAAATAGTGATCAATATTACCTCCATGTCCGTAACCACCTCCGTATCCACCTCCATAACCTCCATAAGGAGTGTGGGCGGTTTGGTAATGGTAACGGTTGTTGTGACCTCCCTCCTTCACTCCAAATTGGTAATGATGGGGGTTTTGGGATCTACAAATTGCAAACATAAACCCAATTTAAGATTGGAAACTAGCAGTTTTTTGGCAGTTTTGAATAGCTTTGTTAGGTTATTATTAGGTTCTTACGCTTGGACGTAAGCGTGACCTCCGTGACCGTGACCATGGCCATATCCACCTGTAACGGTTACAACGATTAATATACAATTAACGCCACCTCAGAAATTTAACTACTTTTATAGCAAAGTCGGAAATTTAACGATTTTTTAAGCATTTAAACAATTTTACCGTGTCCATATCCACCTGTAACGGTTACAGCAATTAGAATACATTAAATTTCCGCCAAATCGAAAACTTAACTACTTTTACAGCAATTGAAGAATCTTACCATGTCCACCAGCAGTGAAACCATAATGGACAGCGTAATTACCATACCCTCCATGTCCATGTTTGGCGACAACGACGACGGCGCAAAGGGCAGCGATAAGGATCTATATAGTTAACCGAAGAAAAGTTTAATTTCATTTGTTCCTATAATCTCTTTCCAAATTTCAATGTCGGAAATCTTTCTTTGTTATTTTTACCAGCTTGAACATGATTATTTCTTTGTTTTGGCTTGTTGAGACTGTAAATGGCTTTTCAAATTAGTTTTCTTTAAAGATTTTGTTGTTGTTAGTTTAATCCTTTTGTATAAAGACTTAAGTTGTGTTGTCTTGTCTTCACTTCACTGCTCACTGACACTGAATGACCAACATGTTTCAAAACCGTTCCTTTTATATGGCCAGCCAAGCTATTGGATTTTCAACGACTTGAGTTGAGAGTTCCTCCATTACACCTTTATGTTCGTTGCTCTTATATCCGCTATATGGATCGTATAGCATGTCATGTGTCGTAAAAATTTGTAACAATGAAAGCGTTGGTGGATATTATGCTAGTAAGTAATGCACTATGCAAGTTTTAATCTGTACCGTTTGTTTGCCATCACTTTTAAACGGCTAAACCTTTAAAAGTGCGAGTCTTCTGGGATTTCAATGCAATGTGCTTACGAGACAAGTTCCCACGCTATTATTATTATCACATCAACCAGATAACTTGAGTTGTTATAAAATCTCCTCCATTTTCAAATGATCGACATTGTCAACTGTGGATATATACATATTATATATCTTGTTATTTTCTTATGTATATACATTGCCATTTTTTCTAGTTTTCATCTTGCTAACAGAGCGACGAAACGTAGTATAATATATTACTTAATCCATTTTTGAGTGTATTTGGTACGACTTTTTCTTCATTTTCTTTCCAAAAAAGTGAATGTTACATAAAAAAATTGAGTCCTAGATCAACACTTTGCTGCTGAAATAATTTTTTCCTTAAAAAAATGTTGCATGCACTTATCTCGCATGCATATATTATACGTACGCGTTTGTATACACGTACAAATTACATGGATATTAGCATTGATTACTATTAGCTCCCAAAATAAGTTCATGCATATTAGTCAAAGCCAATTTTGTGTGACTTGCATATATAAATGTTACATAACAGCATGATACCATTAACCATTCTACTTCCACATTATGAGAGCGACTTTTACATACAATTTTTAAAGGTCATTCCCTTCCCCTTTGTTTTTGCATGCATTTCCCCATACCTTTTTGTCAGCAATAAAAAAGGATTTTAAATGGATTACAGAATACAAATAGAAAATGGCAGCAGGAGGAGTGTGGAGTTGTTTGGTGGTCGCTCTTGGTACGCGTCTCGTAGTTGTCACAAAAATTATATCCCATCTAATGATACAGCCATGCCACACAGTCAAGGGAGAGAGAGAGAGATACGGAGATATTGACAAAAACAATTTTTCTTTGAAAACTGTAACTGTTGCTATTAATGTTACTAATCATCATGCATGTAGGAATGTGTATCATAAGAGCATTACGTAACAAAAATAATATAAGACGTAAAAGCTTTAGTCTCGTTCTAGGATCACTTTTGCTTCTGTATAGACATTTGTATTGGGTTGGTTCCTCTTGCAAGACTTTTGTTAGCTTTTTGTTAAAACTACTGCGACAGAATTTCAGACTTGAACAATATTTTGTATTAGTTCTCGTTGTTCCGCTTTTGCCTTTTTGTGGTGTGGTGTGGCTGGGGGGATATATAGCCTGGCCTGCTATGCATCAGTGATCAATCAGTTTTTCGCAACCTATAGCGTTTTTGTTGTGTTTAATTTCCTCACAAACTCTCAACGGACACATGACACAATATGAGAGTGCGGAGGCGATTCAACGTTGCATCAAATGCGGAGCTTTAAAATATTGAGAATTTCTCAAGATTTTATGAAATATTTTTAATTGCTAATAACAAATGTCCATTTTTTTTTCAAAAAGAGTAGAGAAAATTGGGACTGGCTACCAAATTTATATATATTTTTATGACCGCTATTCAACAGAGTGGAAGCTCTTATTGTTTGATGGAGATAGCCTGATTTGTGACAGGTGTTGTGATACCGTTTTTTTATTACTCATTATTTTCATGGCAAAAAACCATATTTACGCTTTCATATTGCATTTTCATGATGCCATTTTTCAACTGTAATGATCTTGAAACCTGCCTTTACTACCAGAGATGGTAGTTCAATGAGCAGATTACGGATGCATGCAATTTTCCTTTACATCACACATTCACTACAGCACAAATGCAAATGCATGCAGGTTTTTTTGTTTAGTATAAAAAAACCATTTTGGTTGTGAATTGCTATTGAATATCAATTATTCGTGACGGGACTGTTAGCAGTCTGGCCCTTTGGATAGGAAAATATACTTAAAAATACAATACCGGTGGTGGAATGGTGACATTCACGAACCCCTTTTGAAATTGTGTACGTTAGCGGTGGTAAAAACAATGCAAGTAATGCAAGATGGATGGAGTTTTGAGTGTTGAGTCTCGAGCCGATGACATGAAATGAACAATGTGACCGCGACCAAGCTGTTGTTAAAATGGTTTTATCGCTCAATATTGCCTATAACCAAAAACCAAATATATATGCATAATATCTAGATCATTATATAAAATGCAAATTGAAAGTGCAAAGGTAGTCATTTTTTTCATTCCATTTGGGATTAAGTATGTGCAAAAAAAATTACATGCTTGATGCACCAAGCGTTTCAAGGTAAGTTCTTGGTTTTGAATGGGGTTTACGTGTGAGTACGTACGTATTTTAGTTATAGCATGTGCCAAAGCTCAACAGGCAATGGCAATCCAATCAATCAATGGCAGCAGATACGTAGGATATTGTTTATAAATAAATGAAGGATTCATTTTTTCACTTAGTCTTCACTGAGGACTGTAACAAATGTCACGTGCGAAACTGCATTTTAGTATTTATCAGAAATGTAAAATATGAGCTGAAGTTGAACCCGTGAAGGATCTAATGATTATTGGTGGCTGTAGTCGTTAGTGTGTATCTTGGCTTTTCTTTTGATACCATTTCTTCTAACTAGTGAAGGGCTTGAACAATATAGCATCACTGCATCTCCTCAATTGACTTTCATTAATTTTAATACGGTGCGTATTTTATAGAATTTCCGTTTCTGAGTACTGGAAACGTAGATGTAACGTTTTCCTGTTTTTACGGCTATATGAAAGATCCAAAAATGCAAATTCTCTTCGATGAGATATTTTTCGAAGTGGTCAAAAATTCTGGGTTGGAAGAATACGTTTCAATACTTTTTCAGGTTGCCCCAAAGCCGTTAACAAATATTGGTATCACCATCACCTTTTGGTTGCCTCGTGTTTTAGCTACCCAGAATATCAGCCCTCTAGATAAATATCTCATCTTGAAGAGAATTTGCTATTACACGTTGAACTAGAACGAAAAAGTGTAACATCCATTCATAGTTTTTCAAAAACTGCAAAAGAAAGGATTTTCCGTTGATACACCTTCACACTTCCGTAGTAAACTAAACCTTTTCAGGATTCCATTTCTGCCTGTTCTGCTCCAGTTGGAACTTCTCAAATCACTGACAAAATTAATAATTTACTATTTTATTAATCACAAACGTTTATACAACATCATTTACAATTTAAACCACATTCGCAAAATATAAACATTCATGGCACCATGAAGTTTATAGTTCACACAACAAACTTTAGCAAAACATGGATTAAAGAGAATATAACGGGATTGTAAAGTATATTTTAGAGTTTTCCAAAATACAATCGCATCGCAATACACTCCTAACATTATCCACAATAAACTATTATCTATTGACAGCCTTAAGTTTCTATACATTAGAAATGGAAATTGACAACCTCCACATGTAAAGATACACCTCAAGTAGATGCTGGAGTTTCGCTTTTGTACAAAGTTTTACGTGCTCGCACATCATCATTTAGTTGTGTTTGCTCCGCAGTATAATTTGTCGCTTCACTCTCATGCAGGTCGGTATGCTCCTCATCATCCCCATCCAAACTCTCCTCTTCGCCATAACCATAATCTTCAGATGATGATGTAGAATCAGTATCTTTGAAGTCTTTGCTTCTTCGTTTCCTCCTTGATGAAAGGTCAGGAGACGAGTCTGGCAAACAAAGCTCTTCAAGTTCGTCCTCAGAATTGTGACGACGGACCCCTGGCTCAAAGAGCAAGTCTTCGCTGATTCCGTGCCCTTTGGGATTAATTCCCACGAGTCGGGCCATCTTCTCAAGCTCGCGGTACGGTTAAGTTGATGAGGTGCTTAGCTCCTTGTTGACCCTCTGGAATTATGCCCTTATCAACTGTCATCCCAATTCGGATAGTATCCGTATAAGAAAGAATTGACACTGAAACACCTATTGCATACAAGAATATAAAAAAGCACAAACGTATAACATTTTTTTCAATCACAAGAATTTTTACAAAAATAATATAGTTTAAAATTGGAGATATAATATCTGGTACCAGAATGGCCGACATTAGGCAGCCAAAACATGGTTTCAACCAGTGAATTTCCCCAAATTTTGATTACGCGATCTGGGCCCAGGTAAATTGGAAACGACAACGGTTGACTGAGTGTTGTAAATAAAAAACTTTGAAAAGATTGTCGGAGCCACGCCAATCAACTGTGTAAGAAATAGATTCACGTGGGGCTCTGGAGATACGGCTATTTCCTTGCCAGTTTTTGCTATAGCTGCACATCGTACTCGTGGGTCATTGCTTTTGCACTCTAGTGGATACATTACAATTGCAAATTTGTTGGTCATCGTGTTATTTGGGTGGTTTGGAGCAGGGACTGGTATAAGGGCAGTTATTTCTTGGGGTAACTTGCTCGATCCGTGTTGCTGGTGAGAATAAAAATAAAATTTATTGTGAAAATGTGAATAATTATCATTAAATAAATCAAGCGATAAAATCCAGGAATATTCTTAATATGAAAATTGCATACCTGTTCCAAAATGTAAGATCTCAAAGCTCCACTGACAGCGGCCAAAAGCATCGTATTCATTCCCACATTCATTTCCGTCTTGAGTTCTTTCATCCACTTGACATTAACTTGCTCAGACCACACAATAAATTTTTCTCCACTGACTTTTGTCAACGCATCATGTAAAGGATTGGAGTCTTTTTTACTCATTTCGTGGTAAAAACAGCGTGGACTCTTCCAGAAAATGTAGAGGAATACACAAATACGATACCACCAAGGCCACGGCTTTCCAGGATTCTTCACTGGTGGCGTATACTCGTGTAGCTCTAAACCAGCCATGTCTCTCATGATAAGTTTCATTAGGGAGAACCCATCACCCATTCCATGATGAATTCGAATGACCATCCCAAATTTTTCTTCAACCTCCTCCGCATTCTTATGTAACTCCTTGTTTATAAACAAACTTTGGAATGATAAGAATTTCCCAGGGTGCACGTCCACTTGCATATGGCATGTTTGCATGTTGTGACAAAATTTCCATCACCTCTTTCTCACTCACAACTTTTTCAGGATCCAGACCATCAACAATGCGAACATGATGGTTTATATCAAAATTTGCAGGCTTCCAACAATAATATCCTCCAATCATGTCCAAATGTTGGTAGAACTTTCTAAAAACAAGTTGCCCCTTCTCATCTCTTCGGCCAACCGTTTTCTCACAACGGGAACGAAGCTCTTCCAAATCAACAGTCCCTTTCAGAACTTTCAGTGACATAATAACTTGTTTTGAAGTGGGCTCATCAATCGTGCCAATAATGTCATAGCCATCCACCAGGTCAGTTAGCCGCCCCCACTTCCAGCGAAGGTAAATGAGATTAGCCCACCTCCAGAAGAGGAAAAATCCATAAGGCAAGCCAGCTATGAATAGCCAAATGGCGGTGAACACAAAGAGGAATAAATCCTCTAAAAACACTATGACGTTGCTGAGAAACTTTTGAAAGATGGCTTCATACTTTTGAAATGACTTTTGCTGTTGAAAGAAGCTGCTCTTGCTGGCAAGAAATGCGATGGCTGAGGCGGTCATGAATGTGGTGAAAGTAGAGAAAAACATGGAGACAGTTGAGGCTGCTGCAGCCACTCCAGCTACAGTTGCTTTCGTGTAGAAAGCCATTATACCGGTTAAGGCAAGAATTTGAAAATCCTCCAGAGAAGAAGTCAATCTTGCTAACTTTTATGACGCATCACAAATTCACCCACTCCTTAAACTCAGGTGGTTGTGATGAGGATATTGGGTAGGTAGACCAGTTTTTAAGTAACTAGCTTTATGTCTAGTTAAATAACTTCACTTTCACAATATCCGTATATCCAAGCGGCTTCTTGTCTGTTACAGAACAAAAAGTAGAAATGAATTAGCTGCCAAAATTTTGGAATAAAATCACCTTGCACTTCTCTATGTCGCGTCGTCACACTTTCATCGCAAGTACAGAACTAATCCCTGTTCTAGAGCGTCGCTGTATCTACATTAGTCATTGAACCTAAATCTGACATGAGATGCCAGTTTTCTGTAACGGTTAAGAAGCTATGTCAAGTGTTCCTTATTAAATCAACCAATTAAAATGGGGTACCTTGAGAGCTATAGCTATAACTATAAGACTATAAGGTTACAGCTTAACACCTCGTTTACCAAGTAAAAGAAATCAGGTTCTAATTGGTAAATACGTTCTTATTACTTATTACGAGGTGCTACAAAATTCCCATGTAGAACAAGTAAAAACAGCAATGTGAACAATGAACAAGAGCAAGGTGTTAAAGTAAAATGGTACATGTACGTCGGTGTCGGTAGCTAAACTGAATCTAAACGTCAAATACAAATCTCGCCACAAGTTAAACTAGTTGGACAACTAGAGGCTATCAACATAATCCGTAAACTGTCTACTTACTTAGTAAGGATATTGTTTTAATTTATGATTCACGGTTGCTCGACTAGCTAATCTAGATTCTACTCGGTCAATGCTCACTAAATAAGATATTATTTTATAAGCTATCGTGATTCTAGGTCTTTGTTTCCACACTCGTTGTTTTACTGGACGGTCGGTGACTTGGGTTGGGATGGAATGGCATAAAAACTTAATTGTCTCATAAAGTACTACTATGTATTTTTTGTACCTTTATTTAACCTGTGAGATGTGACTTGATGTACGAGAGCTTGAAGCAATTAAAACTGTATGGAGTTTTACTGAAGTGATGGTACGATAAAGACATGCTTACTACTATGTATTTTTTTGTACCTTTATTTAACCTGTGAGATGTGACTTGATGTACGAGAGCTTGAAGCAATTAAAACTGTATGGAGTTTTACTGAAGTGATGGTACGATAAAGACATGCATCTGTGTGGGTGGAGGCGTATCAAGTATATTTAATGGTGACTACTAAAAACTAAAACTCATTATGACTTTTATACAGGTGACCTTAATTTGTCGTCTAAAATCTGCCAAGCTCAGAAAGAAACGCACGAGTCCATGTCCATGCTTGATGCTATTTGCTTACACTTTCTATTCATTATGAGTAGTTACGCTTAAGTCACTGACTGTGCGGAGAACTTATAACATGCAAATTTAGGTTTGAGATTTAATACTTAATGCATGATTCACCCCCACAACCAAAAACAATGCCAGAACGACAACTAGAGATAAGCTAGACTGACAAAAAAAGTGAGGGCGAGTGTACATTTAGTATATTTGGCCCAAAATAGATGAAAACTAGCATGCCTATCAACAAGTCAAGGGACACTGCTCATCCATGAAACCCCTTATTCTCACCAGTTGATTAATATGTCAGTAAAAAATATGTGCTAAAAGGATCCACCGAAGCAAATTCATCGACAGGTTACAACTTATTACACGAATTAAGTATGCTCAAGAGCATAACATGCGTAATTAATATTCTACTTGTTAAAGATTTTGTGCTGATAGGTAAATACAACTTTCAGAAAATCAAATATATATAGATACCTCATAAATCACAAATAATATAGAAGATCAGAGATTAGTTCTACCTAATTTGGTGATGCATGACTAATATTTATTTATGTTAAATTTAATTTACTGCTTGTTTAAATACCGGCTTTAATTATAGAGATTTTTGTACCATCAACCATAGGCCGCTGTCAAAGTTTCCGATGCTTCTCACTCACGCAAATCTACAATCCTATTTTCTTGAAGATATCGTATGATCTCTGATATGGTTTTATCTTGGTGTATTAAATCACACCTCAACTTCAAACTGAACTCTACTCAACTTTAAACTCGTTCCACAAACAAATAGTTTTGCGTGTTACATACTTTTTAACTGAAGGATGCGCTGCAGCAGATAGGTATGTACTTTATATTATTATATTATCACGATATGGCGCTTGAACTCTGATCTGATATTTTTGTAAGTACTACATGAAGAAGTAACCTGTTAATAATTAACAGGTTACAGTAATTAAATTATTTAATTACTGTTTAAAGTCTTTATCGGTTAAAAACAACACGCGAGAATGAAAGCACTGTGATTTTGACATTTTTGTAGATAAAAGTTTAGTAATTCTCAAGTTTCCTACATACAGACTAGAACTAGAACAACATTTGAGATATTCTTTCTTAACTTCCAGGTTACTGATATGCACTTAAATACCTACAAAAAGAAGTAAAGCAAAAAAATTGACAAATCTTCAAGGTTATCTTTCTCTTTGGAACAACAAACATTGTTTGTATTTGGAAAGTCATAAGTTTTCAAGGTGAGGGTTGAATATTACAAGTTAGTTAGCTTAGGAGTATCATTTAATTCGCAGATGAGCCTGAGTAAAGGTTTCGCAATAAGTGCATGTTAGTTATCCACCAAAAATCAGATCAGATAACCCGATAATAAAGACATTTGTCCTGCACAAGGCACAAACAATTTTAACAAGATTATTGTGTAATACTCAAAATGGAGAAGAATATTATAATCAAGTATAATCAAGTTGTGAAATAATTTAAATTGTGTTTAATTCACATTTCGCAATCTTATTAGTCTTCATAGTTCATGCATGAACTACAAGTTCAAGACCAATTAACTGAGACTAAAAGCAAATCAGCGTTGCACAATTTGCATATAAAATCTAAGATGAGCCTTCAGCTAGTACTAGACTAAACTTTTACCAAGTAGAGATGCAAAGTACTTACACTGCTGTAAGTTAAAACTTAGTTAGATTTACGTTCACTACATAGAGCAACATGTATACACGTGCAAGTGTCTGATTAAAACCTTGTTTGATATGCATGAACGAGCCTATATATCAATATGTACAAGAACATACAATCTCGGTACGGTACTGTGTACGTACCTATGAAAACCTGTCAAAAAAGTCAGGTGGGCAGGTTTGTCAAGCCAATTATAGATTACTTGGTAAAACCTAAAAGGCCACCTCTCTCTAATCCAGACAAACAGGAAAACCATATGTCAAAGATTTTCAAAAATATTTACTAGGGTATCCCAAGAAAGGCAACACACCTACATACATCCAACAACAATAAGAATGACATCCCTACTGAGAAAAATCGTAAAATCATCTACACATTAGAATCTACATGTCAAATATCTATCTCCTACATCAAAGCCATAATATTTCATTTCATAAGATCATAACAATAACCGTCTTGAACCGATTGCGAAGCTCAAAAACATGCGTCAAAAACAAAACTCTAAAAAGCTTCCTGTATGTAGGGAACAAGGTGATTATTCATAGTTAAATGAATTCCCTCAATATTTAATCCTAATTTGTTTGTTTTTGAAGCAAAAATGCATGAAAAACAAATAAACATTCCTCTCACCCTGCCGTAGAATTCGAAATAGTTTATATTTTCGAAACGTAAAGTAAACCTACCAAATTAAAATCTGATGTGCATATTAGGCATGTGGCTATGACTCAAGTTTTATGAACTTGTCAACAACTAATGAGGTACTATATAAGTCATACATTTCTTATATTTGGTTAATAACTTTTGATCTTGATAGAGCAGCTCTGTGACTTGGTTGACTGTCAGGGATTCCACGAGTGCAATGCAATCTACAGATGTGAAGATCATGCAATGCATACTCATGTAAACTATATTTCTAATTACATTCGTGAAGCTTCGTATCCCTACTCTATTAGTTCCTTACATAATAACGTTGACCGATTACTACATCTTCATCAAGGAAAATATGTGACACTGCAGTTAGGTGCCCCACAAACATTAATTACATTCGTGAAGCTTCGTATCCCTACTCTATTAGTTCCTTACATAATAACGTTGACCGATTACTACATCTTCATCAAGGAAAATATGTGACACTGCAGGTAGGTGCCCCACAAACAGCCCATGTAGTCATATAGTCACTTCACTTCCTTACTCTACTTTATAAAAGTATTCTTTTCAAATCATATATAGGAAGGCGAAGGCACGCTCTACGAATATCTTATAGAGCAATGCAATCTGTAGTACCCCTCTCACTCATGACTCAGATCATTTGCCACACACGAAATTTTATGGTGAATGCCGTGAACATAATTGTAATTCAGAA
>JAANSM010001035.1:0-21222 GCA_036850725.1 Orchesella villosa | reverse complement strand
TACTACTATCCGCCCGTGTTTTCTTTTCGTTTTGAGCTATAAGTGGTTTTCGATAAATACAAAAAATGGCATTGATAGCTATTACTAAATAAGTTTCCCTTTAAATATACATTGGCCTATCGGCTGCTGTAAAGTTAGCGTAACACAACACTACACTCAAGTTCTGACAATGCATCTTATGATATAACAGACATGGATATTGTAAAGGTGCCTCTAACCTACCTAATATCCACATCATGCTGAGAGGTAGCAAATAATGGCAGTAGTTAATGGCTATATAGATCTATGTATGCAATACTGCCAACTTGCTAGCTTTTTGTCAGTCATATTTTCTAGCCAACAAGTTTCTGTATTTACATATGAACGATGAAGGCTTATCAAAAGCTGACTACTTTTTTTCTCTTTCATTTCAGTTTATGCAATATGCAATGGAGTAGGTTTCGAAAGTAACGGCGAATATTAAACATGGTTGGTTTTATTAGTAACATCGCATCGTCAGTTCTATAAATGTACCATATACACCGGATCCGTATCTCTTTCTAATGTTGCCCACTCAATACAGTATATGGTAGAGGTAATGCTTTCTCTAGTTGTCTATTTTGCCTTCGTATAGATAGTCTAATTTTCACGCTACGCTTCGGTACTGTTTGGCACAAGTTGTTTGAGAAACAAATTGATTGAACTTGTACATATACATAATGGATTTGTAATTTTCTATATTGGAAGGAGGTTCTTGGTATCTGACCTTGAATGGATTGGTGAGAGGCTTTATAACCAACTTTTAAAAAACATGATTTGCTTCTACTCAAAATTAAAACTCGGTTTAATTGTAATATTATGCTTCAATGTGAACTGTACATTTGAATTTTTAGGCGTGTTAGAGCCTCCATGATTTGTTTGATGAATAGTGGGTGATTTCATGTATCTAACTTATAAAAGTACTCAGAAGTATGTATTTAATATCAAAGAAATGTATTATAAAAAGATAATCCGAAAGATTTAGATACCCATTTTAAAGCATATAGTTGCTAGATTATACCTATAGTCATAGTCATAAATAGCAACACTATACGAATGAAAATAGAAGCTTTGAAATGACAAAACGATACTTTGCAAGATAGTAAACAGACTGACGCACAACGATCGTATAAACCAGTCTGATTATCAAATATGCAAAAATGGATTGCTTGCAATGTGTTTGTGTCATTGTGTGCGTTTGAAGTTTTTCTAGCTGGGATGTTACATGTTGGGAGTAAGAAATCTGAAGTAGAAGTTACACGAATGATGTATTGTTACGAAAAGTTCCAACAGAGAAAAAAGAAACTCAAAGAAAAGTCATATGACAAACAGACATCACATGTCAAAAATCTAACAATTTTAAGCCTTTCAAAGAACTCAATGTACCTACACTTCTCCCGGTATCACACCACGAAATATAATAACCCCGTCTTAAAATCGAATGTAAAGAAGTATTAATATACTCTGTGGAAATATAGCAATAAATTCAACTATTAAACTAATTGGTAAATAATCCCAGAGTCCAAACTTTTAAAAGTAGATGATCAGTTTGATGTCAAGATTATAAAAAAATGGAAGCCTCAGAGATTATTTTTACTACATCAGGTTCGGGATAGACAGACTATCTAGTCAGCCACTCAAAGTATCCACGATTCCATTACACAATAATATAACTTTACTAGCACGACTGCCACACCATGTTCTCCGTTTCGGATTCCCATGGGCATCGTGAAAAGCTAGGATATAGCAGAGTATTGGGATGATTTAACAACGACATTCTACTCCCCAATTCTGCTAGCTAAGAGTTGTTGAGCAAAAGTAATATGAGCATTTCATAGGACCATTACGCGGCATGCCCAATACCTTAGAAGGCACACTTGGCGCAGTGTTTTTTGAAGGTATTTTTTTGTCATAATAACATTATTATAGCAAACAACAGCGAAAGAAAGAGCATTCATTTTGTAGTGTGCAATAACACAATTTCATTTAGTGGGAGCTTGGGAAAGAACTGTGAGTTGAGAAGGGAAGTGTGGCGGCTAGTTCTGGGTTTTTGTTTGATGGGCAAAGTATTGTCATCATCCAAAGAAAGTACAAAACCCCGCCGTCTGTCTATCCTACTTTCTCTTCACTAAAAAAGTATAACCCGCTCCTTGTAATATATATTGTGCACACTCTGTATAGATTCCAATACAAGAGAGTAGTAGTAACTAGTCTTGAGCTTGCTTACAGAATGAAGAAATCTCATGGATTAAATTACATAGACTCCTATATATATGACGATGACGGATGAACGAGGAAGTATAACGGAAATGAAGGCTTGTATAGATTCCAATACAAGAGAGTAGTAGTAACTAGTCTTGAGCTTGCTTACAGAATGAAGAAATCTCAAGGATTAAATTACATGGACTCCTATATATATGACGATGACGGATGAACGAGGAAGTATAACGGAAATGGAGGCTTTGTAGTTAACTAGATGCGTTTGAAATGTAATAATTTAGAAACAGAGAAATGAGCAAGCATGTTTTAAGACAAATATTATCTCCTCATCAAAAAGCCGCTTCCTCATGACTGTGCTCTGAGCTGACGCGGAAATGGGAACTTATTGTCTCCCACGTTTGAATTTTATCAAAGTTGTTCTTTGCACTGACTATATTCACCAAAGTTTCTCTTTGTTCAGTGGGGGGTATGTGAAGATGCTCGATTGTAGACTTTTTTACCTCCAACAGTTGTGCATTACGTATAAGCAAACAGAACTGCGCATTAGAGTAGCGTATATATGTCGGCATGAAATTCAACAATGATGATGCTAAAGTTTATTTCATTTGTAAATGTAAACAAATATTTTTTCTGGAAACAGAAAAAGATACAGGAATAGTGAAAACAGGAGAGAAAACTCAAGGTAGGCTTGGTGGATCCACAACGACGCAAGTTGAATAGACGTGGTCAGTCATACATGTCAATGTGTATCCAAATAAACTAAAGAAATTTCAAGTTGCACACAACTTGAATACACGTATTTTTTATTGTATAAACAGAAGGTTTTTTTATAGAAGGCTCTGTGCTTGAGCTTCAGAGACTTGAAGAAAGAAAGACAGTTTTCTTACATCGCAATACGTATGTACACACGTATTTCTCAGCTCTGAAGTTTTCAGCTTTTCCCCTCGTTATAGAGTTTGGTAAACATTTGTGCATACAGTCAGAGAGTATTCCCAAAAGACTCAGCCGTGCACGAAACGAATGAAGGAGGATGATGAACCATTCATACATGCATGAAAGATTTGCAGGCTTTTTAGTTGACTTGGATATGCTTGCGAAACGGTTCCTCGGTGTTTCAGCACATCCATTATCAATCTCGATTGGATTTTTCTGCAAAGAAGCCGGTGGGAGCGTTTTATTGTTGGTTTATGATATATAGCTCGCTACACCATACAAAACATGTTGGGGATAGAAAGTTACATAAACAGTTTACTAGTTTCCGCGTGTTGGGAAGATTTTTTTTGGTGGAAACTCGACAAAACAGTGAGAGAAAATCATACAAAACTCATCAAGAATTCATTTATCAAAACAAATCGATTGTTGCTGCCGGTATATTGGGGTAAGTTTGGTTGGGTGTGTGTTTTGTGTAGGCGTGTACTTTAGTTTGCTCTGGAGGGAGTGAGATCTCACTTGTGTGCATTTTGCATCGTATTATCACTAAAAACATTTTTATATAAAGGTCTGACTTACCGGCTTGCTAAAACTCTTGCTGCTTTTTTCCAAAAGCACCATCACTCACAGAAGAGTGTGGTGTGGGGAGAAATGCATGATGAAAAATTGCTCTCTGTGAAAAGGATAAAGGCACAAAATCCTTGCATCAGGTGTTCTTACGTGAGACTACACAGATTTAAAAATGCCCACCAAGGTCTTCATTGCAAATGCAAAAGTACTTTCACTTTCCACCACCGTGAGCATTCACCATTTAGATTTGGCGAGAGAAAACTACACAAGCATTTTTCTTCACAAGACAAGTCTAAGCCGCCGTTACGAACTATGATTACTAGTTTACATGTTTACAATTTTTGTGTGATGTTTTCGCATGAACAAGTATCCTACACTGTAAATGATACATATTATGACAAAATTATGGCAACATATCTTGGAACGACGAGTGCCAATAGCGTTTTCTAGATTTTTTACATACTGATTTCATACTTCATTAAATGTCAATTAATTATAACTAGCCTAAGCATGATTCTACTCGACAATGTTAAGCCACACAGTTCCGAAATATACTGATTTAAAGTAAATTTGGCGAGACTTATAATGCCCGAGTAAACTTTTTTTAAATGGTATTTTTTAAATTTGTGCAAATTTCATAGTTGGTAAAGTTTTGTGCCCTTCGTTGAGTAGAGTCACCGTTATAATTTGGCAATGCTCTGTATCAAGAGATGTAAAGTGATAGTTGTTGTAAAATGCGCAGAAATTGAATATTTTAAAAGTGGAGTGTTTCTCTACCTTGTTACATGAGACATATACTGTGACAGTGCATACTGAGCACAACTCTTTAATACATAATTTTAGGGAATGAGTCCGTTAATATGTATGAAGGTAGGGATCTATATTATATATATTATTATTATATAATACGATTATGATTATATACCTTGACGTATAAGCTCTTAAGGCGACAAAATTTGTCGAACGGGCTTTTTCCAACAGAATGAAGAGAGGAGAATTTTTAATTTTCTCGACTGACGTGTTTATCTCTGTCATCTGTCCTCCACTTGAAAGCTACTACAGTACTTACTGCTTTCTCATGAATTGCGAATGGGGACTTGATGGTGATGTTATGCATAGTATGACTTTTTGTAGGTAGAACCAACGAGAAGAGGAGTATCAACACGCTGAACTCTTCTTTTTCTCTCTCTATAGTTTAGCCGCACACACACGCACACAATGAAGGAGAAAAACGAAATATGCACGCGGTTCTCCAGTGGATTCACTCAGGAAAGATTGTGTGTTTTATCACCCGCGGCCAAAAAACCTCACGGCTGCCTGCACCCATCAGATATGCCACCGTTCCCTTTATATTGAATGAGCATCACATCACAAGTTCCAAAAACTTAGAAAACTGAGTTCCGTTGTATACAGATACATACTGATACTGAACAGAAGACTTAGCCCATGACACTGACACACACACACAAACTAACAATAAGAGGGTTAAACTTGAGCCCGATGTCCGTTTCCTTCTTCATTTCTTTCTAACTTCGTTTTTGTATTATCCACGTGAGCAAAGAATTTCCCCACTTTTTCTGATCTTACCTGCTCACAAACTTTCCGTAGCCACATGCTTGTATTTGATTCACACAAACTTTCACCAAAAATATAAAAATAAAATAGATTAATATCCAATAATGGGCCCTATTTTTAACACAACGTTTCGAACCAATGTCTCATTTTATGGTTGCCGAAAGAGTAGAAGACAAACATGTATCCTATAAAATCCTTAACAAGTCATCTTCCGTATATATTAAAAACGAAACAGGGAATTAATCAAAAGTATTATTAAGCCAGTCATTTCAATGTATATGAAAGTGACTTAAACAAATTGATTAGCTTCAACGAATATGTTATAAAAAAGTAATATAGAGGAGGACGTCGTATTAAAACTTTTAACAACTTCCTGTCAAAATGTGTTCTCATTTTCTGATTATCTCCGTGTGCAGTGTATCTCTCAACATTCTGTTTCGTCGAACGTTACGTATGAGAATGTAGTGGCAATACCTATTTCGATTTTGACATTCGACCTTATAATGACCAGCTTGACTACGCACATTGATTAGAAATTAGAACGTAGTAATAAAAGGAGTTATAGAGACGAGCGGAACTATATATAGTATCAGTGTTTCATCCTCGTAATGGTGCCGTTGGCTATAATAAATGTCATTATTAGAGAGAAAAGAGGCTTAGTGATATGAAACTACTAGAATGTGTGCTAAATTAAAGGAGTTTGGACTGATATCAGGCAATAATTAAAAGACTGATGGCCTTTTTGAACGACTCACATGCTCTTATCAGCTAAGATAGAAGGGCTAATTTCCTGAAAAGGCTGAAAAAATATCCACCATTTTCTCTCTCTCTCTCTCTATTTCATTGAGTCACTCGAAGTCTTTCTTTCGTTCCCTCTGCCTATTTTCCTCTGTTTCGGCAACATTTTTGTTCACTTGTCAATGCTTTCGTAATGTCACCGCTATTATATTTTTCATTCTTTATGAGTAATGGGGGATAAAAGGAAACAAAATCGACCCTCTGTTTACTAACGTATACCAATAATACTAGCACTCATGATAGCTCCCGAACAAATGAGTATATATGATGGACCCCAATGGAATGGAAAAATAAGAAACAGACAGATACTTGGAAAGGCATTTACTTTAGTTAAAGTTTGAACACGAACACGAAGTGTGTCTGAGAGTTTTCTTACCTTTCTGTTTATCTTCGACTTTCTCTTACCTCCAGTTTTGGGAAACTGAACAATAAAACTCAACAAAAATATAAACTCAAAAAGAATTTTCTGTCTCTATATTTATCAGTTTTCTTCACACTTGCACATTGCACACCACTTTTATAGAAATGAACACACGACCTAATAATCAACCTGAAAGAAAGTCAAGAAAGACAAGAACACGTTTGGGAATGGTTGTGAAATAAAAAACACAAGCTTAGTAAGCAGTTATATTGGATTGAGAGGGAATGGAAATAGCTAGCCTTTTATCACTAACAATCCATAATGTCCTGCAGTTGCTTCACTGGAGAACCACACAGTAGTAGAAAGGATTAGATATGGTTATACAACAAACAATCTAGCAAAACATCCTGAAAGCATTTCTGGTTACTTTTTTGGATTGAGTGTAAGAGAGAACGTTGCCTGGTGGCTAAATTCTAATAAAGAAGATAGTTTTTAGACGTGGTCGATCATAAGGAATGGAATGTCGCTAAGGAGGTGTGGAGAAAACTGAAATAAAATGAGTGTAGAATGTGGAGCATAATAATTTTATATGCCATTTGGTTTAGCGTAATGGTGAGCCAATATAAAAAATATATTCTTAACCATTCCCATCCTACAATGATATAAATGCAAATGGAGGATCATCACGAACTTTGTTAAAATATGACCATATTTTAGCTCTCACAGGAATGTAAAAAACTTTCACAGTTGAATTATTTTGACTCTTTAGTATCCATTTGTGATTGGAAATCAAATTGGAACTTAGCCATAATGAGACTACTACTGCGTCGCAGTTTTAGATAATAAAAAATCACCATTGCGCTTTAGTCCCGCAAATGTTTTGAACCTCCTGGAAGCCGACGTTTGGATCTCAAACTTATCGTGATATTGATTGCACAATAAGGTAAAGCATCCAAGCAGAATTTATAAGAAGTTTATTTCACCAAGATCCCTTACAAAAAACTCTTCATCGGAATCACATTACACAGTTGTTTTTTGTTTGAAGGATTGAGTGTAGTACTACTGCCTCAATTAAAATTCAACTGCAGCCACCATTTGCTTTGTACGACATTCAGCTTCATTATCATTTCATTGGAGGCTTTGCTCAACCAGCTCACGATCAGTAATGTCCAATCCAATTGAACATTATTACGAATCTGTTGCTTTGCTGACCTTCTCTGCAAAATTTACTGTGTCGTGTGCTTCCTCTCAACTAATCATAAATGTAGAACATGTTACTGACTATCGGCTCTACCATTTCATTTCGACAAAATGAACAGGATTAGTGTGCACTTCCATTCCTCATAGTTATTATCAGGTCTTATTAGAACCGTCAAAAAGTTGTCTGTATTACCAGCCGCTCAGTTCGGATTCCCAATCAAGTTGCCAAAAAATTGAGTAAGGGAATGAAAATAGGGATAACAATATGTTTCATATCAAACATCATATTCTACATACAGAATAAATAAGGAGTGTACTCCATAATAATCTTTCAGAAATTACTAGCATAAAGCAGGATTTTCTTTGCATGCGTAATGATCTCAGATGCCTAAGTACAATACAACCATCTACTACGTGAACACAAAAAACGATGAAAATGTAGTGACTTACTTCATTTCTCATTTCATATCTGTTCTGTTGAACGCAAGTCTTTTGACGATCCTGTCTTCATGTAACATAATCCGAATATGCATGAAAGCTCTCACCTAATGCTAGAAATCCATAAGCAAAGAATTCCTCATGTAATCTGAGCTGAAAGAAACCGTGTGTGTGTGCGTGTGGAGTAGAGAGAGAGAGGGAGTGAAAGCATAAGCATACATTTCCTTTTGACTGAAGGAGAGGTACAACCAGTTTAGCTGCGGGACAAGTAGTTTTTTTTCTTATAGGGAAATGGGTACCTCTAATCTTTTACGGAGACGACAGAAAGCTACAAAAAATATGAAGTGCAATATGAAATAGACACTATATATATGAAGCGGATCTGAATATTAGGTTGAGCTTCCAGCTTATGCTTGCTGTATGATGAGCTCAATATCAACGTTTACAATGTGTAGCTTGTATGTACGCTAAAAAGTCAAAGAAACTCTTTTGGAACAGGGGAAACTACAAAGCAGAAAAAAGTGTGGAGATGGAAAATATGAATGTATGAATGTCATGATATTATGATGATGATGATAGGGTAAAAAAATCTTCATTTCTTTCAAGTATTGTACACAACCTTTCTATCTACTTTATACTCACCCTCATTTTTCTCCATAATACTCTCAACCAAATCATGAGCTTCATAATCATATATGATATTCCAAACCAATGCAGTGGGAGGAGAGAGGAGTGAAGATTCCGGTTTGTGCTACGCTACAAAACTCATAAGTCTTCTTGATGATGAAGAACTGAAAACAAAGATGAAAGTTAGTAAAAGCAACTGAGCGTGAAAGCGCATAACGCTTCAACTTGCTTGTAAATGCCTAGTGTGTGTTTATACAGAGGAAAAATAATGAGATGTAAGTTTAGTAGTGAATGAGTTGTGCGTAAAAAAGTGCTCCTTTAATATTCATCATTATCATCAGAGTTCTGAAATAGGGAAGAAGGTTGGGATCATACTGACTTATCATTAGTGCTTTAAGCTTCGAATTTTTAAGCAACCGTGGCCAAGTATGTGTGCTTTTGCTTAGTTAGTGCTTGAATACAGGTACACCTTATACTCATTTAAGGTATGAATATGAATGGTGCAAAATGTGCGACTAAATTTATAAAAGGGGATTTCCTATAATAATTACAGGAAACCACAACTTGTGATAACAATATTTTGCATTGGATTGGAATACAGATAGATTAATATCGAGAAAAGCCAATAAGTAATGATCGTCCTCAAAATATTAATAATATGTTAAACTCTTCCATTCCCTCAACCTTTAATTATAAGCTTTTGCGTTCAAAGAGCTACTCATCTACCATAAATTTAAGTGCAAACTAAACTACAGAATATGCTATTTTTAGTCTTTAAATATTCAATAGAATGACGAACGATTGGAATACACAAATTTAAAGCGGCGTATTTGGAAGCAATTTTTTTCAATACATACTTTGAGACTGGAGAAAGGCTTTCATCTACATTCATATATCTATCAATAAACGGGAAAGGATGGGAAGTGAGATAATTATAAGAAAATGGGTCCCGTATTCGTTGAAAACTTTACTCCAACTGAATGCATAAAAGTGAACGTATTGAAGGAAAGTTTAGTGGCGTTGTGGAAATGCTTTGGAGAAATGGTGAACCATTAAAAGTAAAAATAAATAGTTTTTTTGTTGGTCTCCAATCGTCTTCTCATGTGGTATGCCATGTTAAATGTCTTTATGTCCTCAACTATTGCTGCTTAAACAGAACTACAACTACTCTGTCTAAATCCAACTCACGTATTTGAAGTCTAAAGTAAAAATACAGTCTGAACCCAATACTTGGTTTCCTTACAATACAATTCCAAAGATTTTCTTCACAAGTTGTTAGCAATTATTCCTTTAGTGACGTAGCATTTTTCTTTCGTATTTGCTAATGATATAGTCGTCATGTTTGTTGGGAATTGTGTATCATTAAATTAAGTAGTCACTAATGTCATCCGTATTTATGGAGTTAGAAAGAACGCCGAACGCTATGTCATCAAGTCATCATCATTCAACGTTATAAAAGGACAGTAGTTTTTTTCCGGTTTGGCTATGCCTACGATTCGAGTGACAAGTCTAGGTCAACTGGATTGCGGTGAGCATATGTTGCAAGCGGTGTGGTGTGAGTTTATGAAATAGAGGAAATTGTAAATCTCAACTCAAGGTGAGATTACAATATTGTCAGACAGTGATTGCGATGTTGAACAGAAAAGCTGGCAGGATTGCTTGGTGTTTGCTTCCGTTACGAAGCAGTATCGTTATTGATACCAGTGGTTTGGTGTTGATGCCTTTCCCCTGACACAGTTTCAGGTTATTTTATATCTGGAAATAGTACTACATTCACATTCGTAAGGTTATTATTATGCTAGTAGGTTACACAACGACAAACCTGCCGGAAGAGTGCAAGTGCATGGATGCGTAAGTTTATTCATGGTTTGTTCAAATTAGAAGGTTTCCGATTAGATTGGTGGATCATATGCCATGCCGACTCATGATAATGGGATGCAATTCATTTCGAGCTAGTCTTTGTTTCCATTTCCGTCAGTTTCAAGTATGCTAGCTGGCACATTAGACAGATTGTGACGAACTATTTAAACATATGTCAGTTAGAATTACCACAGAACAAATAAAACGTAATCGAAAGAAGGCATCCATTCATCCTAAATACGAAGTGGTTGGATGCTTGAGCGTCAAAGATTTTAAAACCCTTCTAAAAATTACAAAAAAAACCACCACGAAGTTGAGCAGCTTAGGAGCTGCACAGCAGTACAACTGCAACAAAATATTAAAGCTTTAACAACGATTGGAAGACATTTTGCTTCTGAAATTCCTATGTGAAATCACCCTTCTTTACACACAAAAGCAATCATGTCAGTACAGAAGTGAAATTTATGTTTCCTACTATATTATACAACTTAGATTGTATGGACTAAAGCCATCACCTCATTTTCAATTCATTATTTTTAGGGTTAGTCTACAAGGAAATAAGATGATCATCAACCGTTCTTCATTACTTCTCGCATCCCCCAAAAAAATCAATCACCGTAATTTTAAAAGAACCCAGCGGATCGTGGATACTTTGAATTTCTTATCTATTATCTGATATTACGGAGAACTAGCTTGCAAAATGACTTTCCACCACTGAAAAGCGAGCCGAGGCCGAGGCCGATGCAAAATGAAGGCCTGAAAAGATTTAAAAGTTAGTAGGAGAAAGTGAAAATAGGAAGCGATAGAAATGACTTGGGAGTTACATAATGCGAATGGAAGGCAATTGCTAAGCTTCTGAGAAAAAAATGGAAGACGGAGCAAAAATATGTGCCCAGGTCCATTAGATTTTATACGCTACATAATGCGCCTTCATTCCTGTTCCTATCTGTCTCTCTTTCTCAGTGAAACTTTTAGTAATATATTCCTGACGGCCGTATAACTCCGTATATATAGTTTAATCTATTAAGTATCCATTCAAAAAAAATTGATATATAGTAGAAAAGCAGAGCGGGCTTAGTGAGTAGCGGCAGGTAGACAAAGTAAAATTGGAATGGAAAAGAAGTTACAGTCATGTAACCCAGTTGTCTTTCTCTATTCATGCTTTTTCTCATCTACCTTGTTTTCGTACAAAAGGTAAGATTACCCTATGAATGCCCAGTCCTTCGGTTCCTTTACATTTTTTTTGTGTGGTACTGCTATCAATACTTTACTTACACACTTTTGTTAATGTATATCTATAGTACCTCCGCTCCGCATCGTACTAACATTCTATGTTGCCACTTCTTATTTTTATTTTAAGACAGCTATCCAACCAGCAGGTATCAATGTTGGTGTGGGTAGCTTTTCGGTTGTAGTGTTGGCTATGCACCCATCACGGTAGCTCTTTACACTTTATCTCCACTTGAATTTGTATGACTAGTCTAGCTTTCGGTTTTTCATGCCCAACTTCTCATTCCTGCTCTTGCCAGCGTTCCCACTAGATTTGTATTATTCTTCTCACTTACTAGAGAATAAAGTAAGCGTACATGAGTAGAAAAAGAGCGACAATCTTCAAGCCTCTATGTTTTAATACTCATGGTAATCTCAGTATGTGAGTACATAATTCCTTTGCATTCAATCCCATAATATTAGTATTAGTGTTGGGCGCTATATATGTATCTACGTACCTGAAAAGATAGCCATCGTGTGAGAGTACTCAAGAGCACACACACACATAGTGAATGAATTTTGTTGCACATGAGACTCTTCACTCTTTACTTCCTGGAACATGACGAAAAGTAGCCGACTCAATGGGAGCGACATATCTCGTATTTCTCAACCGTTTCATTTCGTTGCATTAAGCTTTGGGAATGAGAGATACATAAATTTTGTGAGAGAAAGAAGAAGAAAGAAAAACAGGACGCGTGTAATAGAGGGAAACCTGAGCAAGAGGAAAGGTCAAAAGTAGCCAGGTGACCCTATATATATGATGAGAAATCCCCTGTGAAATGCCTGAATCCGAATCCATTTTTTTGTCATCCACATGAGATCTGTCTCATTCTTTATGTAATATAAATGGACTACCTTTTGCGCGATGCCTTTTACAAGTTGTTTGATGGATGTATGGCAACATTTTTTCCCCTTCTACTTTCCCTGTCATAAAGGCGCATTGCTTTGACGAAGTTAGTGGGAAATTGAATCCAAGTGTTCTTCTTCTATTTCTCTTGGACTTTGTGTGTGTGTATGTGTGTATGCACGCCTTGAGTAATTCCAATTCCCCTGTCTTACATTACTACTACTCTCTCCGCTCGCTGTGTGTCCCTCAGTCTTTGAAGAGAAGAGGGGGCTCGCGTGCACGGGGTCTTGAAACGTTGTGATCTATAAAACGCTTTCTCACAGAACAGAAACCACAGTGTGTACACCGTGTCCTACAATTACTTCCAGAAATTTATACTGACTTTATGGGTTGAGACAAGACGATAATATAGTATACGACAAACATGCCGCTTCTTCAAAAGAAGGAGCGTTGGAGAAAGTAAAGTGAGCGATAGTATTACACATATACATATGTATGAGGTATTAGAGCAAGTACCAAATAAAACATAAAGGGGATCATTATATTACACAATAGTAATCGCCCATTAAATTAGATTGATTGAGTTGGAAAGGGATTTTACCAGCCTGGTTTTTGAGATGGTTGTTTGCTATCGATACATACATGTATATACAGGAATGATTGGGGGATATGTCGCTTGCGAAACTCTTCTGCTTAACATAATTGAATATCTTTTCTCTATCCAAAATCGACGTGAAATAATGAACACACAACGTACTCATTACATTGGGAGGCTTGTTGTTACGGAAAAAGAAACCATTTTCTTTCTCAGAAATTGAGTAACAATTCATTTCTGATTTGTTCGATTGGAGTTTGTGGTCGCCATACCAATTTGCGAGGAAAGACAGTTCGTGTTCAAATACAATCGAAAAAGTGAATATTGCAATAAATTGCTGTGAAAATAAGGTAAACTTTACCTAAAATAGTATTGGGTCCCCTGGAACTATTATCAATATACTTTCTGAAGGGATAAATAACCAAATTGAAACGCCTACAGTAAGGTACCCAGCTTTCATAATATTCTAGGTATACACACACATATATAACCGGTTGGTAGTTTTTAGCATTTTCTTTGATATTTTGCTTAAGCTTTCTAACGTCATATTCTGCAATCGCGAATAACGTAACTAAAAGCGTCTTATATAAGAAATGATAGGTAGAAGGGAAGGACAGGTTGATTTCATTCAAAAACTGGTTCTTGACAATCTGACATTCAATTAAGTAAATGGATACCCCAAGATGCTTTCAATTTTTATCATCTCCATAGCTATGGTTATTTTGGAAAGTAAGGAAAAAGTTGGACATAGAACCTCAGTAGGGAGCTTTACTGTGTAGGCGATAGATTTGCTTTTGTAGGGCACTCCTTTCCCTTCATCCGGTTTTTCATATAATGTTGCCTTTCAGCAAGAGTCAATTCAAAGCACCTGTGGGGTAAATTCATACTATGACAATTGATTGATGAGCTGTTCTTGATCTCTGATGTATCGCTTATATTTAATAAATAAGTCGCACTGCGGATGGTCTAGCGAACTGGTAGAAAAATGACAATACGCACAAAAATATTAGCACTCACACTCCAAAAAACGTTGTGGATTCAAATCTCTACCTAAATTTTTCAAGTATTGATTTTGTTATATATTTGTCGTATTACCAAATTCACTTTTTTCGTACAATGCACTTATGACTTATGAAACGGAGGAAAAAAATTCTGTTACATACTGCTACATGTTAGAAATAGGTTGTATCCCTAGATAATTTGTCAAATAGCATAGGAAAACACTCATCAGGTAAACGCAAGGATATGCAATATTCCATGAAGTTTAAATAGGAGGCATGTTCTTCTTCAACTAATGGATCATCTGAAGTTTTTTTTTCATATACAGGCATTAGTGTATAATAGCCGCAAACATAAATTTGGAGTGTAAAAAGTTTGAGTGACGGATGAAGTGACTAATATATTTCACTTGCAGACAATCACGAGAAAGGGAGACGAGAGGGAACGTGGAGAGTGATAGAGTGTGAAGCTCTGCTATGACTCAAAGTGTTGGCACATGAAGGTAATCGACTCGACTGAAATGTAAAGTACAGAGTAGCTCAAGTTTTCACGCTAATGTGAACTTCATTGCTGCTAAATTTTTCTGTCAAAATAGAAGAAACAATAATTTATGGCGATGTGTACTATTGTGTTGGGTGAGTATAACCTTGAAAACTTTGTAAAGTAAAATGAGCTGCATAAACACGTAGGTGTGGCAGGGGTGTAAATGAAATATAGACGCCTCGTTTTGTATAGGAAATGTTTGAGCATTTCCCCCAAGAAAGAACAAAGTAAGTAAGTACAGCACCACGTCACTTGTCAAACTTGGGGTGGAACGTAGAAGAGGAGCATTAGGGAAGAATACACTACTCGAAATCTGAAATCAGGTGGTATCTTCTGACATATACTATTCAAGTTTTCTAAACATCAATTATAAACCCGACAACGAAAGGGGGCTGATTCCATTGCCATCATCTGAGTTTGGCGAATGTATTCACCAGTAGCACAACGACTTCCCCGTGTTGCTGACACGGAGTGGCAGACAAAAGGCCGTCAATCTTTTTTGTCACCTACCTAATGCTCCTTTTCTAGAGATTTATCTTCTTTTAGCATTATTCCTTACCGGAAATGTTGATCTGAAAAGACGAGAAAATAGTACAGAAAAAGGTGGTGTCTGCATGCATGTGTTACATTTAGACGGTAATAGGAAGGGAAGCTTTGCTACGTGGTGTTGGTGGAATATTCTTTATATTCTACTTAAATAACCATGTTGTTTGTAGGAAACCAGCGCTAACGTTTTCACTAGAAAGGATCCCTACATATATTATGGATAAACAGTGCTACATGCTTACGCCTTTCACTATCATTCCTCCAACTATTGGACCTCTCTATGTATGTATATTCGAGAGCAGCAATGCTCTTCAAAGTAGCTACCCGCCTATTAACTCTGCTAAAAGCTCTACTCCGTCACTCAATCAATGTGACAAGGGGAGTAAATTGGAAATGGAAGATTCACATTCACTGATCAAGAGACTAACACAATATTATTCAAACCTTTTCACTAGATATTTTTTATTACATGACTTTTTCTCTTACCTGCACATCATCTTGATGAAAAACGACAGTCTGTAGGTAGGTGTGAGCTATACGTCATGTCATATGCTATACCACAAATACTGGCGATGCTATATATGTATTTACGGTCGTTTACGCCTGAGTTAGGTGGCTAAAGAGTCCATAAATGCAAATCCTGTAATTTCCAATCATTAGGAGAATGGTAAATAAATATGGTTAGTGCTTCAATGCATCACGTTACACACCACTTATTTCCTCGAGTTCTCTCTCAGGCATTGCAACAGCAAAGACTTTCTAAGAACTCTAGTTTCAGATACATACCGACACTCACAATCAGTTTTCAAGTAACATGTCAACTCCACTCGTTAGCTTCAGCATATAGATACTAAAAATAAAATTTCATGCTTAGTGAAAAACAGTATAAAGTAAATAGATGGACGCGGACGGTTACACAGAAAATCATTTAATTACAAAGAATATTAATAAAAATCCGTTGTCAGTTGAAAGTTGGGAAAGAACATCATCAACTGGCCGAATAAAAATGATGCTGGAGAGGGACCTAAATATTGCAAACGTCCTATCAACTATTCTGCTATGCTTGATCAACAGCATTAAAAATTTAGGAATGTTGTATCGATCCTTTTGTAAATATTAGCACGCATGCCAATGGGCACTACTTGAAATCTCATGGTGGTAATACAAGGTACAGTTTGAGATTGTGAATATAAAAACCTGGAAAACAAACAACCTGTTATAACCGCCGGTGCGGGTTGGGAGCAGTCAATACTACAATACAGTTTACCTGAGCCCAGTTAACAAACATTGTGAAGGGTAAAGCCTTCTATATTGAATTTAATGGCGGTTTTATTTAAAGTATTGACGTAGGGCTTGTGTCATGCCTGCTGGTAATAATACTTCAGTTGTCAAACGTACGCTACCGATTTACGCATCTGAAGCGTTATATAGCGGACAAGGATAAATTCAGGTTGGGATATATTGTCGGAGTTGAGTTTAGTAACCCGAAAAATTGAAAGCGTGCGTATTTGGAATCTCCCCTTTTATGTTTAAACTGTTGGGGAACAAATTAAAGTAGAAATCTTGAATATGAGCGCCGACTGTGCAAATGATTGCATTGTCAACGAGCTTGGACGAACAGCTTTGCTTGGAGGCAAAGCTGTTTTGTACGATATTGAAGAGTTTTCGATGCTCTCTATACATACGTGTGTCTGTGTGTCCATTTTCAACAAAACTACTAATTTTATATTATATCCAAACAGTTTGACTTTTGTTTTTAAGTTCACTTTTAAAATGTTAAACGTGTATAAAATGGAGGCAGTGACCGTCTCTGCACCCAGCACATTTTAGCTAATGAATTGAAAACTTCCATATTCAGCTAAAATGTTACTTTTGAACTTATGATATTCGAGGTCCGAGTTTAGAGCATAACAAATTTGGATATGACAATCGAATGCGAGAGAAAAAAGATGCCAAAGTTTGACCTCTGAACCATGCCTGTCATCATATTTCTGTTTAAAGCTTCACATTTTTTTGAACGCTCTGGAGCTATTTACTCCCTGGAACGCATACCCGATCCTAGACAGGAAACTATATTTTGACAGCAAACACGACAACGGTAAACATTCTCTGCATACATGTATTTAGTGATTTAGTGGAAGAACGTCGACATTCAGTGCCACCATTTTCTGACATTTCAATGTAAAACCTAAGAATCCCCAGTGCACTGCTTTAAAAGACAACATAAGTACGGATGAAAACAGAATTGATCGTGGTGGAGGTACAAGAGCATTGTGTACAAAAAAAAGTGAAAATTTGTGTCATGAAGCAGTAGAAACTCACACGGAGAAGGTAGAGCAGTCACAAGTAAGAATATGCAGACAACCTTTTTACGGTCATACGAAGCACTCACATCACATCCATTTCCCCCTTGTTCCTTTACTGTCTGGATGTCGCTCAAGTACTTTTCTGGTCCCGCTACATTGTGTCACTTGTTTGGAAAGTAAGTTAGGCGAGTAACTAGCATATGATACGGAAAGGATATTATATAGCAAGACGTATAAATAACTCTTCATATGATACCTAGAGAGAGTTAACGCAATAGCATATGCATTTTCCTCTAAAGAAGCTATAAATGACGAAACAAACGAGTTAGAATAAAAAGTAAAGGAAAAAGAGGTCTCAGCTCAGGTCCCTGAGTTTGAGAGTCAACTTAAAGTACAAATCAAGACAGTAAGCATGTGTCCTTCCTCAACGACGAGGGAAAGTGAGAGCAGAGCGAAGCGAGCCATGCTGGTGCTTTTAGTGAAATAAGTTTTAAACCAATCTGCATACATACTTTCAAGAGAGAAAAGAGGGAAAACAAAGATATGCATAGCTAAAAAGATACAGTTTTTCATCTTGCCTACTCTACACAAGACACAAACTCACTCACACACACACACACTTGCATTTACTTAGAATGAAGAGTTTTGCAATTGAGAGCTCGTCCTCCCTTGCTGTTGTAACAGACTGTTGCGGTTGAGATTCTGACCCTTTTTTTGACATATAATGCACGAATGGCTTTCGTATCTGGCACAAAAAATAGGATACTATTGAAGCTGTATGTCCATGCTCTCATTTTTTTGTCTTTTGGATTCGTTTTAGATCCTGTACTGACAATATTCCATGTCGCGTATTACTTGAAAGTTATGCATGCATTACATTTTATTTTGTACTTTTACCACCATGTTCTTAGCTCAGTTTATGGCGTTGTAGCAGAACATATTTATTTTTGTTAAAGAGAACTTAGAAATTTAATACCGGGGAATGAAAGCAAAAAATATATCACGGCGATGGGATGTACAAGTAAAATGTGATTAGGATAATATGGAGAAAAAAGATAGGAACTCTAAAAAAGAATGGAACAACGCATAAACTGGATGCTTGCCTTTGATGTTACATTTTCTTGTTGAAACATCATGTGCCAGGGATTCAATCCTAGTCACCATCAAATACTTGCTTAGTGAGTATTATGGATAATGAGATGAAAGTCCTTCTACAATATTACAGGGCTTGGAGACAACGTATGGAGCTCCAGTATTCAAGACATGAAACAAAATTGGTATAGTACAAACACAAACTATAATATAATATGTATACATAAATACATACCTGCACTTTCATATTGATGATCCTTGTTGTTTTTATGAGCAACCAGGTTGAGATGAGAAAGGGTATTTCAGAGAGCTCAAAAATCCCATTTAACTTCTACATCTCTCAAGTTCTAAACCCGCTGTAATGATATATTGAATTTAATGTCATCTCTCCCAGCATACATAGGAATGAATGTTTTCTCTTAAATTCGTACATCAAGCCCTGTCATCCATGCTCCAAATTTCATGTTTTAAGTCTAGAGATTCATGATTCATAATCAGAACTCTAACAGGTTTCTATATTAGGAAAATGGAATAAATCATATGTTGAACAAATCAAACAGAGTTTAGCAGAAAACTGTCAAAAATGAGAATAATCTGTATCAAAAGAAATACAAGTGATGTCATGTAATACAAAAGGGAATTGTGGGTAGATGAATCAAATTGAAGAACCATAAGAACGTAATAAAAAAGAACTGAAGGGTAACATGAGACAACATGCTCAAACAATGTTACATAACAGGAAGTTTTCAATTATTCACGACAGATAATACAAGTAACTTAATACATCCTTTTTTTAGCAGCACAAAGTGCTTTGTCAAAACTAAGTAACCCAATACATTTTCAAATGAGCTTTGACGCTGTAAAATAATTGCTTTCCTGGTATATAGCGAGTAAAAAGGATGCGTGCTTACATGGAAAATAAACAATTATTACCAGCCATTAAAATACAAACTGATGTTATTTGCTGTAGTCATCTATTGTATGTATTTCTACACGTTGTAACACAATGGGTTTAGAAAATATAGCATTAACTGCTAGTTAACAGGTGTAATGACCCTTTCCAAACAACATGAAACTAGGACACAATAGCTACAAAGAGCAGCCAAATAACTTATTTAAAATGCGACGCATTTTTGCATGATTTAGGTTGCGTGTCTGCATTACATCCATGTACTGGTATAAAACAATGAAATAGGATTTAATATTATCATTTACATAATGGTTAACCCCACGCTAACACTAACCATAAGCTTCCGCTCGGGTAGATTGTATTATTAAAAGCGGTAAACTAGAAATACCGATTAGTGTTGGCAGTTCAGCTGTTATCGTATTTGGCATTTGAAAAGAATATCATCAACCGACAACTCGGAAAATGGAAAAAAATAAGTAGGATACCTTTCAATGCGATTAAACTTTCAAACGGAAAATGTTTATACTATATGTAGACCTTTGTAATGCAGTTAGTGTACAGTACAATTCTTAAAAACTTGAGTGCGAAAAATTGTTAGTTTTTATATTGTTTGTAAGGGTAAATTATACTTCTGGACTGTAATATACACATTGTCAATGTCAGTGTGAGAACTTAAGCCTGAAACCTCGTAACACATACAATCGTTTCAGTCTACTATTCTATGACTGGAAGTCTGGAACGTCATTATTTCCTTCAGCACTACCAGGAAGACCGGATGCGCCCTTCTTTTGATCATGTCAAATAAAAACGAATCATGCGGGGAGTACTGACAACAATTGTATTTATAAATTGAAAGCATACTAGCTTTTACATGCTTACATCACCATTTATAATAGCTGCAATTGCAAATGCATTTTCATCTATACAATAACATCTTCACGTCAAAAAAAAATTTCTTAGGTTTTGGTTAAACCAAAACGTGTGTCGGTTTCTTTACCTTCAAGATTACTGAATATAGTATATGGATAGATTCAAGCGTCTGCAACACCAGGTTTATTCTACAATATGTCAATTTATCTAGCTCTTAGAATTTTGTTTCAGAAACGTTGAATTTTTCATCTTTTAAAAATTTGACAATCCATATATTATTTAGGTACTAAAAGCAACATTACATATAAACTCGGTCATAGACTCATGCTTTGGTTATAAATTTTCTTTGCCTTAGAAATACGTCGTTTACATTCATGGGATACGCATATGATGACAAGTTTCCGTTCCGGTAACTCCTGTCATCCACTGTCGACTGTTCATAATATCTTTGAACCTGTATAGACAGAGAGGTTTCAGATTTCCATTACGTTGTACGAAAGGGAAAAAATATGAAAACGTAAATTTGGAGAATCTAAAAACAAGATTAAAGGAACACATGTTGATAAAATATCTGGCTAAGTTCAACCAACCCAAAGATGGATTCATATTACAGTAAAGACGGACAAAAAATTTACAATATGAATACGA